>JAODLI010046488.1:0-17054 GCA_027575585.1 Percopsis omiscomaycus
GGGGGGGATGAATGCCAGCCAATCAAACTAACCTTTTTCTAATGCTAGTTTCAACCACTGGGGGAAGTTCAGACAAAAATCGAGGAGTATCCCTTTAATTCTATGTCTACTGTCTCCTAGCCTGGTAGGACCATTCTAACATCAGCCTGGAAACTCTCCTTTCACATCGGCTGTAGCGAGGGGTGTTAAAATCTCTGTGTGTGTATGTGTGTGTGTGTGTGTATGTGTGTGTGTGTGTTTGCTGGGTTCATGCTTCAGTGGAGCATGAGCCCAACACAAGTTTACCTCATCACAGTGTGTCCACACACACACACACACACACACACACACGCAAGCAAGCAAACATAGGCATAGTGGTTGTGCTTTGGTGTTTCACTCACATACACACATACAGTAAACACACACAATCAAACATACACACATACCTCTCTCTCTCTTCCTCTCTCTCTCTCTCTCTCTCTCTCTGTAGGGTCAGACGGTATATTTACCCAGAATGCCTCTCTCCTCTCTGTCTGATCAGTGGCGTTCCCTCTGCGTTCAGCTAGTCGTAGTTCAGCGAGCGTCTGCGATGATTAAACCATCAAACGTGAAAAAGGATCGTTCTCATTTCATCTTCTCTCCAGTTCTTTTATCGTCAGTGGAGAGGCAAAGACACACGCCCTGCGTCACATCTTTAACTGCCAGGAACTAAATTGCTCTGAAAAACAGAATAAAATATTTTAAGCATGACAAATGAGCAGGTTCAAGCACACACCATGACAGCAGTATTTATTTTGTCGCTAAATGAGAACGGAGAGTTGTGCTCTGAGCCTCGGACTGTGGGAACTCAGCTGTCAGTGTGTATAACCCACACGTGGGCTTATATTTGTGATGAACGGCGGGTTGAAGTCGAATGGGGGCGGGGCTAAAGATATCCAATCAAAAACATACATCAGCCACTGTCGCAGGCTGTGATAGACAATATTCCCTGAGCGGAGCTATAATTCTCTCTGGAGCCAGACAGGAGAAGAGCTGGATTGGTTGTAGCACACTGTTCCTGTCTTGTAGGGTGCTGTGACCTCTAAAGAGCAGGTTTAAAATGCCCCCGGCTGACAAAAGGAGTAGAAAAGAGGTCACCCGGTCTTCTGCATTATTCCATCAAGACTAGTGTAATATCATCACAGCTCATTCAGAATGCAACAGCACTAGGCGCTGACATGTACCAGCCACCCTCAGGGTAACATTCACACACTTTATTCTGCCTCCTACTGGATACAGCTTAACATGATTAAAGGCACAGACATGATTATAGGCACAGTAATGTAAACAGTATAGTTTAGCCTCACATGTAGTGTTTGCCAGAGCAGCAGGATCATGTTTACCTCGCAAGGCAGCAGGATTCGCGAGATCACAATCACTCAAAAATCCATCTTGCCAGGCTTCAAGTTCATGCGCTTGTGGCCGAACCACCAGTGTTTTCGGACCAATCAGCGTCCTATGAGGAACGACTGGCAGCTACGGGGCGTGGTTTAGGTGTGACGTTAGCCTGTGATAAATGGTGATTTATAATAATAATAATATCATCATAATCATATTCACGAAGTGCTTCTCTATAATAAAAGAATGGAAAATCTGGAGGAGTAGGCTACTACAAATGTGTGAATACATTTGTAGTATGCACCTAGCTTAGCTGAACACTGTCACACCAAGGTGAGTTAACGCGTTTATAAATTAACATTTAGAGATTCTTTGTCTGTGATGTAGAATAATAATAGAATATACTAATGATTCATAACTTTCTCAGTTACTCTCAGTTATGTCAGTTACTTTTTCTGCTAAACAGTGGCCCTGACAGCCAAGGACAAACACATCACTCATCCCCTCTCTGGTTCACCTGCATAATAATGTGTGAGTAGAAATGCCTGGGTGCACGCACGCACGTACACACACACACACACACACAGACACACGATACCTTTTGCAAGGAAAAGTGTGTGTTTGTGTGTGTGCCTAAGGTGTGTTTAAGTGAGATTGTGTGTGTGTGTGCGTGTGTGCCATTGTTTTAAGCCTCTTTCATCAGTCTTTTCTGTCCTTCTCCTCCTATTCTGTCGTTCTCAGGAGACCAGTGGAGGGACGGAGACTCCTGCCTGCCTGTAAGCCCGACCAAACGCCTGCAGGATCTGGTTTGATCGTTCACTGTGGAAGAAATGCCTCACTGACTGCGCAACGCTGTCGCACCTAGACACCTGATTATATAGACCATCACAAGGTCAAAAAGGGAATGGAGGCTGAATAATGATTGGATTACCTCCATCAGGACAGGAATAACCGCCCCACACATTTATATTAAATAGTTACAGATTGTAGCTTCAGTCAGCCCTTTCAATGACATTTGGTGCAGCCTTTAGGATGGTGGCATGTCGGGGCTCTTCTGTTGAATTCGTTTTCCCGACCTTTAACTCCACACTCTTAGCAATTGTCTGGAAGCTCAGCTACAGTAAATGCTACTGTATCTCACCTGGAGGGACAGCAAGAGTGGAGCTGGGAGCTGGGAGCGTGCTGGCAGTGAGTCATGCCAGGATAGCATCTCTATAGAAATACACACCGAGTGTCATCTTATTTGGTTCCAGCTAATACCCACTTCCTCCGGGAGACCAGTGAGAATATGGGCGGAAAACCGAGACTGACTGCGCCGGGCTCTGGGGAAAGAGAGAAGCATGAGGGAGACAGCGGGAGGGAGAGGGAGAGATGAAGACATATTGAGGACGTAGGTGAACCATTAAGCCTTCACCGTTTCCTTGACGATGCTCTGGATGCAGGTGAGACTGTGGGGGCTCTCTGTATCAGGCAAGGCATTCCCCTGATGTTTTAGATCAATGACGTTTCAACTTTTTGACCCCCAACCCCCACAGAGAAGTGATTTACAACTTGCAGCCCCCCTATCCCAGTTTTCTGTTGACAGATAAAGTAGGTCACGAGTGAGACTTACTTTTCTTTACGCAATTTAATTGCGTTTTTGCTTTGAGTTCTGAAAACAGCTGAGGTGGATTATGTCTGCAGCTCTCTGTGCACCAATAATGTCTATTTACAAAAATGATAGTGCACGCTGCCAAGGAGAGCTCCTAGGCTCAAGTGAAACTTCATCTTATAATTATCTCTTTAATCTGCGGCTAATGTGCCCACTTAACCCCCTATCTACACTGAGAGCAATGCGGAGAAGCCGCTGCGCTCTACTCAGCTAATACCCCACGCCTTGCTGCTTTACTCCAGGTTCTTATTACGAGACCGAGCAGATATCAGAGGCTGTTTGAACGCTTTGAGGGTTTGTTTCTTTTGGCCGCGTTCCGAGTAATAAACTTCTCATTGATATTCCCGCTGGTCTGTTATTGTTGACTGACGGGAAAGCTGTTCCCCGCAGAGAGTAAACCACCCCCCCAGACTGTTACCTCCATGCTGTGCTTATTTATTCCATTATTATGCGACGTCTCACGCAGACGTTGAGGTGTCCCGCAAGGCAGGTTTAGACCCTTAGTGCGTTCCTGCCTGTCTCCTGTTCTCTGGCGCGGCTGTTAACTTGTGTTTATCCAGCGCTTCCAGTTGTCACCGGCTGTTTTTAATCAGCCGGCGTGTTTGCCTGAAACACATTAAATTATTTATCGCCTTCGCTCGACTAGCTGCTCCGCGGCGGCAGTGGGAACGCTGGGAATACAGTTCCAGCGAAAATGAGAGCGAGGTTGGCCTTTTCGTCGGGTGTGAGAGCGCGGCAGAGACGTGATGTAACAGTGTAGTCGCTCAGACTTCACAGAGAGCTGTGCTAGGAGAGAGAGAGCTAGGCCCTGTCTGGCGGAGGGGGAGCGAGGGAATAGCGGGGCGATGGAGAAGGAAGATAACGAGAGGAGGAGAACGTCAGCAGGGTGTGACCCTGGTGACCCCATGTTCTCATCTCTAATGTAATACGCCCGACTCTAACAGAGCTGTGAACATCGGGAGTACAGTGTGGGTCAGTATTTCTTTTCATAGGTGCTTGCGTTAGTACGTTTTAGTGTGTGTGCACGCACGTGCATGGAGTACATATACTTTAGATTGTGTGTGAGTGAGTATGTGTCTAGGTCATTGAATGGAGCAGCATCTGTGTGCCTTTGTGTCGGGCCCCATGTGCAGGGTATTGTAATGTGGGCTGCTTTCCACTTGGGGTATCTGTGGTGCCTCCACGGTGTCTTGTCATGTTTGACGTGCATGTAGTAGTAGTTGTATAGAAGAAGAAGACCACATCAGAGACAAGTGACATTAGGGGCTCCTCTTTCGTGAAATTATGTTCGTCACTGGTGTTGTCCGAAGGGAAAGTACCAGACACATTTAGAAATCTGTGTCACGCGTTTACCCAGAATTCCTCAGAAAGATTTATCATGCGCAATAACATGCCAGCTGACAGGGAAGCCATCCGCAAACTTAACGTGTTAACAGGACGTCCTTATCTTTATGTCCTTTATGGCCATCTGTTTTTCTTGTTTATTACGTGCTCTGGTCTGATCAGAACATTAATTCCCTGACACCCGAGCCTTTAGCCAGCCGAGGAAATCCCTCATCCGGTCTGGATGCTGGTGGCAGAGTGTGGTATTAACAACCTTCACACCCAGGTCATATGCAAATGTGATGCCATACTTAATGCACTTGTACGTGTTTGGGCTTCGACCAATCGTGTGTGTTCAGAATGGTGGTGCAGCTTCTGCTCAAAGTAGTTCCTCTCTACAGAGGGATTTCACAGTCAAAACAAATTCTGCTCAGATGTCATGCACTGTATGTATACGCTACTAGAAATACCCTGCCCAAAATGTAGGGTTTGAAATACTGAAATATTACGATTGTATTCATCTACAGTAACTCTTCATCGTAACCTCGCCATCATAACCTCTCTACACCTCCCCACAAGCCTCGGGTGTGTGTTTAGCCCAACATCATTGTCGGTGTGCTACTGAAAGCACTACATTGTTGTTTCCTGGAGTTAGCATGCCTCTGAGAGCTTATGAAGCCTTTCATCTCTCTGTTCTACATTATGCATATTCATCGCCATGGTAATCCTGGCAATGCCTGTGTTTAGCTTATTAAATCTCTCACTAATATTTCCCACTTGTCACAACCGGGTTGTGCGCTGGTAACAGCCTCCCTCCCCCCCCTTACTGCTGCAGAGCGTGGCAGAGCCCACACCTGTTGGCAATTAACTGTTAACTTATAGCCTATTTAAATTCGTCTGCGCATCCCGCCGTCGGACATTGTTGCTGGTTTCTGCCACAGTGTGTTTTGTGTTTTCGCGTGTCAGCTCCATCAAACGACCTTTGGGAAAGCTCGGTTCACCGCCTCCTCGCTGTGTCATTTTTCACACACAATTGAGGTGACATTAGTGACACCCACAGCCAATAAGTGGTGAGTGATCTATTTGAAACCAAACAGTGAATGGATAGCCAATAGTGGGCCAATGGAGGAACTTGTACTATACAATTTATTACTGCCTATTGAGATAAAACTCCTCAATACCCGTGTCTCACCAAGACACCAGATTATAAAAACTATCAGAAAGTCCAGTGGAAAGGCTCTCATGAATGGGCAGTAGGCAGTAGCAATCACACGCACATTCATTCATATGAGAAAAGAAAAAGAGACTGTAGATTTAAGGTCAGCCTGAGGCGGCTGGCGGGTGACAGGCGGCTGATGCTGAAGGAGAAGAAGGTTTGATGTTGAGTGGAACCCTGGGGTCAGTGCTGACTCTCTCCATTATACGCCAGAGGACAGGACCAGCTGTCCTGATGTCAAACCTGCTGCCTGGGGGGGGAACGCAGCTTATTGGCTAGGCCTGTACGCACCCAAAGCAAGTGTCCCGGTACGTACTGTGTGCTTGGTACTGTGGTGTGGGTCAACGTGAGGGTCAGGGCTCCACGAGGGGTCGCGCGGTGCGTTCTCCATTTTATTATAATAACTAGGATTCTAGTTCATACTTACAGCCTGTTTCTTTAAATGGGACATACCTCGATTTTGTGCCCGGACTTCACCCTTGTGGTTAAAGTTAGGAAAACGCTGTTGTTTTGGGTTGAAGCTCAGTGTGCGCCACTCCTCTCTGCATTAACATAGAATGTCTCCGCCAGATGAAGCTAGTGGTTAGGGCAAGCCGCTACTCTACTACACACCTGTTTCAACAGACGTGGCTTCACAGCACCACACAATCTCCATGGAAAACATCAAACACACCCTACCAGCAGGGGTCACTGTTGAGCTGCAAAACGCATCTAGCATTTCATCTCACTCTCTCTCTCTCTCTCTGAGACGGATGAGGAACAATAAGTTGGTTTTAATATCTAGGTCACCTGAAGTCGTCTCATCCTGGCAGAAGGAATATTCATTGGCTTGAGAGTGCTTGAAACCACGCGGTAGGATAGACCGCAGCTTTCACACAAAAACAAAGAGGAGATGGAATCCTGATGTGAATTGAAAACACGGTAAGGTTTAGAAATGGTCTGGTTATGTTTGTAGGTCAGGCTCCTCAATTGGAACTTTATATGAGGGCCCTAGTTATATACCGTAACTTCCATTCCATTCACTATTGGCAACTGATATTGACAACAAGCCACTTCCTTGCCTTTATTCAACATTATCTAACCGCTCTATGTGTGCTCCAGGCAATAGCTGCCCATTAATTTCAATTAAAATCGAGCACGGTATTAATCCTCATTGCATCTGAACAGCACACAGTTCAAAGTAGCCACGGCCTTAGTAAATCCATTGTACCAATTAGCTGTGAGCAGAATGCATGGTGTGTTAGCGGTGTTCGCGTCAGCGCTGCACAGGACCCCGGGCTGAAGATCAATGGGGGTCTTCAGACGGCACCGTCTGAGCGGAATACAGAGGAGGCTTCTGGGAGAAAACTCCATCCCAGGGTCGTCTAATCACCGGGCAGCAAAGAGAGGCTCAGTCAGTGTCTCGCTGGACGTGAGAGAGCTGTCCTTGGCTGTCCTCCTTGGCTCTGGACAATGCCTTATGTGGGGGTGTGGTGGGGGTGTGGTGGTGGTGGTGGTGGTGGTGGGGGGGGGGGGGGTCAAGGAATCACACAGGCTGCATGTTAATTGGAAGGTGTTTGAAAAGCCCTAACCGCTCATGTCTACCGATGCACGTCTTTGGCCAGGGTTGCTGGTGCCCGAGGCTGCCGACGACGAGACTTTGCCCACTTGACGCACTTGGCACCTCTGCCCCGCGTGGTTTAAGTCCTGGACCCCGCCAATGTGATGTTGAACAGGGGGCTTAAACTTGTGTTGCCTACTGCCTGCTGTAACGGCATCAAAATATTATGGGAGGTCTTGATCAGTGCCCCCAACCCAACCCGATGTAATGCGGGTGTAGTGCAGGTGCAGACCGAGAGGGACGAAACACAAAAGGTGCGAGGAAGCACGAGACTGAGCTCGGCGTTTTATACAAAACAGGATATAAGCAAGAAGAACAGGTTCAGAAGTGCAAAACAATGACCTCAAATGGGCTCACCCAACCACCCCACACTTGTGCCTTACCCACAGGTGTACGTAGGCCTAATGATTGCCGAAGTGAAGACAGATGTGGTGCTCGGGTGTGTTGGGAGAACGGGCGACTGCCAGCCGGTGGTTCAGTACACCGGCGGGCAGTGTTACACCGGCGGGCAGTGTTACACCGGCGGGCAGTGTTACACCGGCGGGCACCAGATGAACGAAAGGGGCTCCAGATGTTACACCAGAATCTTGTTCAACTTCTAAGATGCAAACGGCTCTCTCTCTCTCTGGGGGTGAGAAACGTCTTTATGCCAAAAAAACAAACAATCTCCAAGGAGAGACGGGAACATAATATTTTCTTTTTTTAAAGGGATGTGGAATGAAAAAATTAAGTTTTCCCAAAGCACAATAATTACAACCTAACAAGCTTAACAACCACAAGTACAGTCATGAAAATCCAACAAATTATGGTACAAGAGAAAATATAACTGGAAAGTATAGGCTATTGAGGCTACAAAACGCTCAATAAATCTTTCCTTCACTAGGAAGTCATAACTCACATATGTTACACGGGTTATGAAACAGCAGAGTGTTTTCTCGTTTGACAGCCTTTCTCAGCAGATGTGTCAGATGTGACGTGGAAGCATCAAGCCATTAGTCGTGTCACAATAACACTGTAATGATAACCTGATTAAACAGACAGATGGCTGGGTGTCTTTGCCACAGCGATGCCCTCTCTCCTGTGGGCAGTGGCATGCTTAAAGATAAAGCCTTCGCTTTCTCAGTCTACTAGGCTTTCAGTTGAGAATCAATGGAAGTAAATAGATGTTAAAAACCCCACAATGGTAGATTGGGTTAGACGCAGTGGCCAAACAGAATCTTATAATCTGAACATGTTATGTTCAAGTGTGTGGACTGCATTGTGTGGACTATATTGTGGCTATACTGTCAAGGGCTTTTACTGAAGGTAATTGTCACTTTAAAAGTGGTTGACGGCACAGTTTTGGGAATAATAATTGCAGTTTCTTCCCCAAAGCTGATGGAGCAGGAGCAGGTATGAAGACAGAGGCACTTGTCGTCTTGTCGTTTTAGTGTGCCGATACATCTCTCCAGAAAGCCAGGCCTGAACTACACAGGGCTTCTGCCATTCTCCTCAACGCCCCCCCTCCCCCTATGAGAAGAGAAGAGAAGAGAGGACAGGAGAGGAGAGAAGAGAAGAGAAGACGGGAGCAGAGGAGAGGTTTCACTTTCGATGGCAAATAAATCAGGTCCTGACTTGCATTTAAAGCTTGAATTCGTTTTTTGACATTAAGGCTACCACCATGTTACTTTGGATAAGGGCAACTAAAATGTGAACTGTCCTAGTGTCAGGTAACACGTAGAGGAGAGCAGTCTATAAGAAGGATCAACTGAAAAAACAGCAACATGAAATGAAGATGTAATGAAGATAAAACCTGTTGTAGCGGCACAATGCTGTACAGATATGGATCTTATCTCTCCTGTCTGTGTGCCGATTCATCAACAGGCTTCGCTGTAGAACCACACAATCGCCCCTCCACGCGTGTATTCACTGGCTTTCTTTCTTCATCACTGTTTGCCTCCCAGCAGATAAACCAGGAGCCTTGTTGTCATGGCTGGGAGGGGGGCATAGAGAGAAGGGTCACTGGGCTTCAAGGTCAAGCAGATGATGGAAAACGATAAAGACGTAAAACGTGATCAGATGGAGGTGGGGGAGTAGAGAGCAGTTCCAGCCACTCAGGTGTGGGAGGGGCACGGCCTCTCAAACCAAAACAACAACATTTGTGTCTTGCCGGCTATCAATCGAGGAGTGCAAACAGATTCCGGACTGTCCCTTCTAAGCTATACAGTAGAACCTCGATTGCCGTGACAACCATGGGCAGGACACTCAGCCTTGTTCCTGTCCGGCGTTAATTGCCCAGCCCCAGAGTCCTGTCAGAACTGTTACATTGCGTTATGGCGTAGCACAACGTTTCCCCCCTCAACCAATCAGTGCCCTGTCTGGAGAATGGAGGTGACTGATTTGTGATTGGAGAATTAGAGCAGTACAGCAACACCCCTGTCTACAGCCATTTACACTGCTGTCAGTGTGTGTGTGTGTGTATTTGTGTGTGTTGTCACACGTGCACGTTTCTCATTTCCAGGCAAATTGCAAATATGTGGACAGTCATTTAACGCAGTTGTCATTTGTTATGAATGAGTCTTAAAGCAGTGATCCCATAATGATTCAGTCTACTGTCCATTCATGACAGCCTTTCCATTTCAACCTTCTGATTTGTTGTTGTTTGCGATCTGGTGTCTAGGTGAGACACAGGTAGTGAGGTGTTCTACGTCATACAGCAGTGGTTGGTCCACCAGAGAGGACAGGCAGAACCAAATAGGCTATAGAGCATAGCGCCCCCCACTGGCCCACATGCTGCGTGGAAGGAGAGCAGGAAAAGGTGAATTTGATCATGTTATCCAGAACCCAAAATACACAGCAGTGTTTCCAAACAAGCTAGGGGGGGATTGTACACACAATCAAGGAGTGTGCCTTTAACACTTTATAGTATATAGTATAGTATAGGATTTTACTGTAACACATGAACTGTTTTCGAAGGATTCTGGGTTTGTAAAACTATTAAAATTGAATCAACATAGTGAAACCTGTGTGGAGTCTGTGGTTTTAACCCGGCATATCTTCGCCGGATGCAATATTAAGGCTTTTTAAGCCTCAATATTATTTTATTGTAATTAGAAATCACCACTAAGCCACACATTAGAAGATGTGACATTACTAATTGGTACAATTCGTTAAAATGTATTCTCTCTAGAGAGTATTTGGAGGCCTTTCTCACTGACTTTCACAACCACTAGTGGCCATTAGAGGAACTGCGTCTTATGGCATGCCTGCATTGACTTCAACACCCCTGTATGGTGTCTGTCGGCAGGGTTGGGTTAAAATACTTTGAAATGTAGTCAGTTTCTGATCACTAATTACATGGCATATTTTGTAATTAGTAACGTAGTCCATTGGATTACAAAAAAAATGTATCTAATCTAAATATTTTTCGAATACTTTTGGATTAGGCCTACCTCAAAATCAAACATTGAAAATATTTTAAAAGAAATGGACGCATCCACAAAATTTAGATTTTTGATTTTCAATGTAAATAAAAATGAATAAAAACTCAATAAATTATCATTAAAAAAACAAAAACAAATATTAGTTAAATATCCATTAACAAAACTGGCAACCTGGCAACCTGAGAGGTGTAACTTGCTTTGATATACCTGTACAGTAGAACATATTCGGCATTTAAAATTGGTCAAATCAAATTACACTTACTAAAACATGCTGGCATAAACATCTAGGTGTATGTTTCTTTTGTTTAAGTTTTTGTTACTGATGTTTTTTAATCAAAGGCCACAGGGAGTTTGCTATTGTAACGCAAGGAGAAAGAAGCACTTGTTCTAAATGTTCATCTGTCAAGCGGAGGGTAAAGATAGATGTTGCCACAGTGGAGCAGTTCTCTAAGAAACCTTGTATGTCAGATGCGCTTTTCATGAGTTAGCATTGGTTATCACAAAAAAAGTTATCATTTTAAAATTGCCATATTTTAAAGATGCAATCATAAATGTAATCAAGTAATCCTTGACAATGTAGACCTAACTATAATCTAATTACAAATTGTTCAATGGAATCTGGTCTGGTAATCTTATTATCCTATGTAATACCGATTACATGAACCAACCCTGTCAGTCGGTATGTAAGGACTATAGATATGGTAGTTGGAGTGGGTTCATTCCTCGGTTTGTTGATGTTTACTCTTCAGCACGGATTCTGACGGGCAGAGCATTCCTCTTCTTGTTCAAACACTGCCTCCAGGATTCCTGTCCTGTTATAACACTCCCTTCTCCAGGAACGTCACTGCAAGCAAATCCCACCTCCGGAATTCCAGACATTTGGAGTTGTTTGTCATTCTGGAGACAAACACCTCACGGACAGCAAATACATTATGATTCACAGAGGAAGATAATTAAACAATAATAACTAAGCCTATAGTATAATCAAAGTGCCAAAACCTAATTTGGACAACTTTGTAAGGTTTTAATTAAACTGTAGCCTATGTGCAATTCAATAACAGAAAAAATAAACAATTAAATGAAAGTGTTTGTATGCCAATGTCTGCATAATTCATATCTTATTCATATTGGAAAAATATATTTAAACGTGTTTATATGTTATTCTAATGTTTGTCATCTAAGAAGGAATATCTCTTTCTCTCCAGGTAATCCTATTATTATTTGTGTATTGTGCATTTAGTTATAGTGAGTTAGGCTGTTGAGGGAAATGCAAAGAAATGTTACTCTAATTGGGGGCGCGACAGGACATTAAATAACCTAAATCATTGTTAAATATTTGTTAACAGCTCGCCCTTGAAACACTGGAAATTTATTGCGGCTTTTAAGAGTGCCCTGGAAACTGTTTAATAAAGTAACCTTCTGGAGTCTTAAGTGCCGCTAAAATATAGCTATAATTCCTACTTCTGCTGAAGGGAAGGATACTACATTGCGGCTGGAAATAATAATGTCAGTTGAGTCACATCAAACTTTGTGAAGCTCTTCACTTTACGCCGCAGTCACGCGGGACAGATCCGCTTCCCCCAACTGTCCCTCAACAGATTGTGTTCAGCTCAGACACCTCCTACAGTATTATTATCGCCGCTCTGTCGTCTTGCCAGTGGAAACACCACCAACTAGCTACTTTTTTTCCATGGAAAGCTGGTTTGGGAAAACCTCCTCTCTCAGCTCTTTACATCCGGGTCATTGGAGTTGACTGGGCTGGCTGTGCAGTACGCACACAGCTGCTTCGCTGACACTACATACATATACAGAAGCTATAGTACATCAGTGTTGGAACTACTGTTCAAAGTGTTCCCGGAACAAGCCACAAGGTCTTCCCCCGGCGACACCGAGACGACAGCGACGAGTCTCTCCATGGCTGCTCCGCTGTGACTGTGTGTCTCGGCCAACACCAACAACAACATGTCCAAAAACCTGAAGAAGAAGAACCACTGGACCAACAAAGTCCACGAGTGTGTGCTGTGCAGGGACCCGGCAGGAGAGCTGGGCTTCCAGCTGAAGGGGGGCGCGGAGAACGGGCAGTTTACCCTCATCGGGGAGGTTTTTCCCGATAAGCTGCTGTGCCAGAGCGGAAAACTCTGCCGGGATGAACTCCTACTGGAAGTCAACGACACGCCGGTGGCCGGGCTCACCACTAGGGACGTGCACGCCGTGGTCAGACACTGCAGGGACCCCGTGCGCGTTAAGTGCGTCAGGCAAGGTGAGCTACTTCGGAGCGGGCACGGCTGTCTGGCGTTGCCAAACGCGCTCCTGCCTGCGTGCACGACCCCGAGAAATTCCTTTGTGCCGCGTCCACATGACAGCCGCGCTATTGTCTCGGCAACTGCACGATTCTCTTAACATTAGTGGCTAAAGGGGCCAAAAAACAACAGTGAAGTTAACGGTACTTTGTGTATAGTGCAGTAATGTGTCCCGCGAGACAGCGGCGTGCGCGAAAGTCAGCTTTTTATTGCACATTTGCTTCAAAACGTGAAGTTTAGTTGTTGTACTGCTGTTGCTATGGGTCTTGTGTCGGGGGTAGAGGCCCGTGTGTTGTGTTGTGATAAAGGGGGTGGGGTGGGGGGGGGAACCCACATGGACCCCAGCACAGTTTAAACTCCCGCAGGAGCTGTGAGCTGGATTGGTGTCAGGCTGTGGGCGTGGCATTTGGATGGTGTGTGCGCGTGTGTGCGTGCCCGTGTGCCAGCATGTTTCTCCGCTGTACCTGTAGCTGAACCATCCAGCTGAAAATACATGGATGTCATTTAGAAATTGGAGCAGGCTGTATTTATAGCCATATTTGTCCAACTTAACATGGAGCAGGCTAAGTTGGATTTATCACTGCTGTAGTGTTTTTATTATTATTTATATTATTAAAGCCATGTGAGAGTCTTGAGCTGTCAGAGGAGAAATCTAAAGCTCATGCTCTGAGATTAAAATGAAATTCTTTAAAGTGATTGTGAACTCTGCACATACAAGCGTGTCCTCTAATACATAATGCATACATATGGAGCTAAACCTTATGAGATTAAGATGGTGATACATGGTTAAACCCTGCCAGACATATTGGGCCTTATATAACAGCCCGAGGAGTTCGGATCGTTTTTAAATTGGCTAACAGGCTAACTCGCGTGAAACCTCATCTCCTAGTCCGTTTGGCGGCGGTTCTGGTTGTCAGCTCGTCTGTTGGATTTTAAGACTGTTACTGTCACGGACGCGTTTCTATCCCTGCGTCTCTGCGATCGCTCACAACATGGGATGTATGTTTGGGAGAAATTTTGGGGCGAAAAATCATCAAAACACTATAAGAAGCTTTGGATCAAAGTCTGTATGGGGGGAGGGGGTGGGAGTCTGTAGCATATACACCAAGGCTTTCTTAAAAAGGGCCCACATCAAATAAATGTTCTGCATTTCTCCTGTGAAACTCATATCCTCCAGTGATTGTAACTTTCTCTCTTCGCGTGTGTTTGATTGATACTGTAGTTTAATGGATTGATCCTTAAGGGTCTGTACAGTATAGATTGGTACCAGTCCTCTGGAATTTAATGACGTGATCAGCATCTCCTTAGCAGATCATCTTGTGTTCTCCCATTCAGCTCCCCGTAGACTCAAAGTGCTGTGTCTGATCTTGTGATGAGAGGGCCCTATCGCATGAAGCATTCCGCGTCTGTGCCATACCGCACGTGTTAAACAGCACTCTAGAAGTATTTTAAAGGTGCACTCTGTAACTCGGGAGAATTGATCAGAAATGAGAAAACGATGTCAAAGACTACGGTCTATATCACATGCTACCTGTCACTGCCAATCCCCATTATGCCTGCCTGCATCTGATTGGTTAAATCTGATTGCTGCTCAGTTCTTCAAAGTTGCCTACTGCACTGCTTTTTTTTAATGGGACAGAAAATGCATACACGTGTTTAAATGTCTGATTGGATCTCATTTTGTGACGTCACAAATCATATAAAGGTGTCGTACAGATCGCGGGCATCTCCACACCCTTCCAAGAGGTCTAATCAGTCTAAAACGTGTCTGTCTTTACTGTGCCTTTTTTAAAGCGAGACATTAAAGCAACCTATAGTTGAAGGGTTAGCCACCAATTAATATGACATCAAACCAGTAATTAGGTGTAGGGTTTATGTTCTTCCTCCCTGTGGTTGGGCGGTTGACAAAGTCTCTGACCAGTTCACACATTGTTCACCTTTCTGAATGATGCATGCAGGTAATTTGTGTCTAATAACCTCATGACCTCCACTTGTCCTCTTCTCTGTTCTTCACTTCCAGTCTTGTTTCTAGAGCTTTTAACTTTTTATTACGGCTTTCTGTCCAATCTAAAGGGCCGCGGCCCCCGATTTACATGCCTTATTATGCCCTGTTATGCTAATCGTGAGTCGTATAACGGAGAACTCTGAGCTGCAGTTAAGCGTTCAATTTCCTGTGAGCTGGAAGACGGCTTACATTTTTCATGACTTATGAAATCTAAATGTCTAAACGCGCACGCACGCGCACACACGCACGCACACACACACATACAATATCATGTCTTTTATTAGCCCCCGGGTGGGCGCATTAGATTGCCAGCAGCAATCATATCTGGCCTGTAGGACGTACACATGAGGGTGCGCGTGAGGGTGCGCGTGAGGGTGCACGTGAGGGTGCACGTGAGGGTGCCCACGACGCGGCTGCCGTCCCAGAGGCCACAGGATCACATCAGACGGATGGACCCGCTGCAGCAGTAGAAATCCTGAAGTGGTGTCATCCCTTAGTCGCCTGCACGCCCAGCCAGTAGTCCCTCGGGTTGGCCCGCGATCCGCGAGCGTGCATGTGTTGTCACGAGCGTGCACACGCCACACATGGGAAAGACCCCAGTGGAACCTTAAAGGGTGGTGTAGACAGATGGACCCTACCACCCATGGCTGGTGCTGAGAGAGAGAGAGAGAGAGAGAGAGATGTTCTTTTCTGCTGGTCTGGTGTTGACTGACAGCCGTAGGAGTCAGAGCTGACAGTCTTCTAGCGGTGGGGGTTCGGGGCCCCCCCGGGGACTCGTAAGAGGAGTTTTTCTGAAACATTGGTGTGGAATATGTCCAGTGTTTGGTTGGTGCTGTGCCGGTCTCCTACCGCGCTGCAGGTAACACCAGCAGGGTGTTGTCCAGCCTGCTGTGCTCTGGTTAGTGAAGCATTGGTGTGCAGCTTCAGGACACTCGCACAGAAATACTGAGCCCTGCTGCGCTGCTAGGGTGGGCCCGGACTGTCATGTGTTACATTGGCCAGAAGGGGCAGAGTGGAGTTGAGATGGAGGTGTATGTGTGTGTGTGTGTGCATTTCACATCACATTTAAGTGATAAAGAAGGAAACTGACTTAATGATGATTTATAATAAAAGTCTTTTTTAAATAAAAATAAAATGAAAAGTATTTTGTATCAGAATATGAATGTATCACTCTCTACAACAATGTGCTTTACAGAATACATAACGGCAAGAAATGAACACAAATAAGAAGTACAAAAAATACAACAAAGAAACAAAAATAAGACATAAAGATGATGATGTCAGCAGTTCTTAGACGAAGGTCACAAGGATGTGTGTGTGTGTGCGTGCGTGTGCTTCCTAGCACATCAGACCGTTAAGAAACACATAATGGCATTCTACTCCTCCGTTTCTACTCCCTCTCTCCACATTCCTCCGCTCCTCATCTCGTTATCTTCCTTTGTGTGTTTATCGAAACCTTGTTGCCGTGGTTACAGTGACGCCTGCGGCTGGAGTCAGTTCGGGACACCATTCACATTATTTGCATTTCCATACTAAATAGAATATTTACTATTTAGGAACAAGGCCCTATGCAGTGCTCACAGCCTCACACTGTTCTCTACCCCTCCCCCTACAAGCCATGGGCAGAGTGTGTAAATGTGTAGTTGTTCTAATCTGGTGTCTAGGTGTGACACAGGTGGTGAGGTGTTTTACGCAGTGGTTGGTCCACCAGAGAGAATGGCAGAGCTAAATAAAGTGTAGTGCCCCCCACTTGCCCAGTTTGGTTTAGACGGGAGCACCGACCACTGACTGACTGTAGGGGGCGCCGTTCATGAGACGTCAATGACATCACTGGGATGTCAGGCTGTAGCTCAATAACAACGCCACGGTGTTGAATGTTCCTGTTCTCCTGTCCCGACGGTTACCACGGAAACCTGCCAGCCCCGCTCTGATCTGCCTCGTCCATTTAAGACGCGCAAGGCCGAGCGACATTCTAAATGGCTTTAAAATGGACTCTCTCTCCTCCTCCTCTTTACACGGCGCGCACGTGTATATACACACACTTACACACACACACACACAGCATTCCTGCCACTCGCGCTGTAAGGAGGTGACAGTCTCTCTCTCTCTCTCTCTCTCTCTGTCGCTCTCTCTCTCTCTCTCTCTCTCTCTCTCTCTCTCTCTCTCTCTCTCTCTCTCTCT
>JAODLI010046508.1:0-17053 GCA_027575585.1 Percopsis omiscomaycus
CCCCCCCCCCCCCCCCCCCCCCGCCGAACACCTGGAGGATGTTGCTTGATGACAGCTGATGAAAGTTTTAGCAAGCAGTGTATGTCTCTCTGTGGCTAATCACCAGAGGAATGTTCCCTGACTGTCTTCTCTTAGTGACTCTTCACTTAGTGAGTTCTCACCAGAAGTGGGGAAACGTCATGTTTGCAGTCCTCATTTTGGTAGAATTATTTTCTATCTAAAATGTGCCCTTGAATAATAGTGTTTAGCCTAGAACTAAAATCTGAAAGGATTGCGATTGACATTTTTGATCAACCACTGTACAGTAGCAAGAGTTTGATGACGAGGTGATGTACTGTAGGCTCATTTTGTAAAATCTTGACACTGGCGCTAATATGAGATGCTTATATTCAGCTAACTTCATTTCTCTTTCATCTGAAGAATACAAATTATAGAATGACATACGGCAATATCTTCACAGTTATTGCCTTTAATGATTATCTCTTACTAGGGCTGTTGAAGTGAGTAAAGCTATTTATTTATTTCTGTCTCAATAAAGATTAAAATGAAAGCAAAGAGCTCTCAGGATCTCTTGGATCATATATACTGTGTGTGTGTGTGTGTGTGTGTGTGAGCTCGACTGTGGTGCCTGCATGAAAGCACCACCGGTTGGAGGGGATGAAAGGCATGAGCTAGAGATGAGGAACTGTCTGTTTGCGGTTGGATGGTGTGGCAGACTGCTTGCGTTGGTTGATACTTGATCTGATGTTAATGTGCCGCTCTGTGTGAGGGAGGGAGCGAGTTGCAAGAAGGAGAGGAGAAGATGGGCAGATAATCCCGTCTGCTTGATGAGATTGAAGGCTGGGATTGATTGATCGCCTAATCATGGGAGGAAATGGGGCTGAAAATGAATGGTACTCTGCCCTTGGCTTGCTGTGGAGCTGGGCGTCTGGGTTGCAGGGGGGATTTTAGCTGCAGAAAGACATGGTCTTAATGTGCATGGGACCTGATTTCATTTGTGTCCGATATACAGTTATATGATCCCAGCTAAATTATCAAATAAAAAGGAAGAGAGGGAACATGGATGGGGGGTGTAAATCAAGCTTTATTGCTGGAATATTACTTTTTCATACCGTCTGAAATGGATGCTTTGAAAGAGGTGCAAGAATAAAAGTCCATTATGAATTTAGAATCGGTGGAGCTGTATTCAGGCAAACACAGCCACTGTCCTGGATCTAATTGGATGTCTGGTTATTGGTGTTGTTGAATTATTATTATTTTTTGTCATTATTTGATTTGCAATATTTTTTATCTCAGCCAAGAGATTTGTTTTGTAAAATTGCTCACAGCTGGAAGGCAGGATTACACAAAAGCCTTACAGATAATATTCAGTTTTTTGGGGGGTATTCTATCTGTTATTTTCCCCTCCTCTCCCGAACCTCCAGTCCTGTATTCTCTGTCTTCACCATTGCTTACTCACTTAGATGATAGCACCCTTACTGTGTTATCATGTTGCAGAAACCTAATGCTGTATGTATGCCAACCTGCATATTGGAAAGGGTAAATAAGCTCAGTGATTGAGGGAGTACTCCGAGAGAGTGAGTGCTGCCACAGCACGTCACTATAGATTGATAGATAGACTGGTGGACTGGGCCTTGAATCAGGGCACCATCAAACCCACCGCTTTGCCTTGTTGTTTAAGTGAGGAGTGTCAGTTGTCACTTAAGGTTTGTCTCGAGGCTTCCACATGCCTAGAAGACTCTTTGAAAAGCAAATTGTGTTTAGACTTCATGGGACATTTATCTTTATTTTCTACTTTGTGGCTGACAGAAACCATTCATGCCGAGTTATAACCTATCTGCATTTAATAGGGTATACACATGCAGATAGTGCATAGGAATTAGCGCCCGAAGAACATATATTTCTGTACCTTAGAAGGTCACCGATGGCAAGTAATTCACTTTGTTCTAGTGCATCAGTAAGCCTATACAAATACATTTAGTTAGCCATGAATTCTAGCATTTGCTATAATTTTTAATTTTATGGCACTGCTTGTTATTTTTTTTTGCAATGATTTTTTAGAATTATCTTTCTTTTTCTCAAATCCACAAGGAGCTGTATTAACCTTAGCTAATGTAAATTGTGGCTGTTCTCTTTGTCTCCCTCTAGAGCACAGTATGCCTGCTGCAGTAGTTTGCATTGGGGGGGGGGGGGTTGTACTGTAAGTGAGCAGAAAGCCGTTCACATCCATCCACTGGACTCTGAGAGCTGGGAGAAAGAAGGGAAAGTGAGCAGCTCTTACAAAGAGCTTGAGGTAGGGTAACTGATCAATGCCATTGATCAGCAAGTCAATCCCAGAGTCTATATCCCTCTCTGTTTACACTCTCCCAGCGCCACTGTGTTAAACTGAGTGTGCTCTAAGCAGCCACCTCAGGGACCCTCTAAAAGCCAGCTTCACACCCGCCATTGATTGACATGTCGATTAGCTTGGAAGCTGTTGACAGCGCAGTTGTTAGGCATCTTAAACATTAATGATGATGGTGAGTGGTGGCCTGCAGTTACACTCCTGACTAAGAGAAAGTGACATACAGGTTTCCAACTACAGAGGCTGCTGCTGAGATATGATTTAAAATGAAAAACTTTGTCCCGTCGTGGAATGCTTGAAAATGTGCAATTGCGGCAATATGGTTTTTAATGATTAAAGAAGATTCAAAGACTACTGGCTAACTAGCCAACTAACTACTAGGGCATTGACTATTTGGATAAATTCCTTATGTATTTGCAGTAAACAAAGGTTGTAGAATTGAAAAATTGTCAAGAATTCAAATATTAAGGAAACAACAAGATTAACTGAATTGTATAATTACGTAGTGCTTATCTCTGCTTATAGGAGAGGCAACATGACAATATAGCTATATTTTTTATAGTCCATGATGGACTACTAATCTACTAATTTGAAATCAAACTTTGATAGGTACTCATACTTGCCAATGGAGTTAAAACAATACAATTGGTTAAGTGACTAGTCTAGCCCATTATGCATTGTCATAAATGATAACCACATTTAGAATAATTTGCAATATTATGATAGAAAGTGACCATATATTTCTATGACACCATGTGATTTATCACAGTGGTTACTTGGAACTAATTGACAGTTGACTTGTGAAAAACGAATGCAGCATGGGGGAGGTTGTAATTATACTCCTGTCACTGGTGAGGTAGAATTCAGGATTATGTTTAGCTACTAGGCACAAATCCACCACAGAATTGGAGCATATCTGTTTAATGAGAGCTAGAAGATGTCATAAGTTCAGAACATTGATAAAAATCAATGAGTCTCTTGTAAGAATCCAACTGTTATGCAGGCAGTTGGTCTTTTTTTTTACACTGGCAATATATCATTTATTTTAACAATTTTGTAGTATTTCATAACTGTTTATTCATTTTCAACTGAAGGAGAAGAAATGTGTGTATTTGTATGATTTCAATGAGTTGGGAGTTAAGGAAAATGTATTCATCCATGTTATAGGATTAGCAAATCTTCTCTTTCTGTAAATCTGTGTTGTTGACTCCCAAGACTTGAAAGTGAATTTCATCTTCCTTAGATAAATATGGCTGACCTTTAACAAACCCAAACCTAATCAGTGTGCTCATTTATTACGGGAGTGCAAGGACACACAAACACACAATGTAGATGTGACCCTTAGAGGTGAGAATAACCGCCGTTATTACACAATGCTAAATGTAGCACTTTTTTTATTTTATTTTTTACTTGCCCCTAACTGATGCCAAGTTTGAAAATGTGTGGATGTCTTGTGTTGTTGTGCCGATAGTCATCACCAGATCAGTGTATTTGTGTGTTTGTGAAAATAATTGTGTGAAGTGTGCAGAGTGCAGACTCTAACCAGTGCATAAGCCCCAAGCCTCAACCTCAACCTCAAACCTGTTTCCTCTTTTATGCGTCATTTAAGGCCTGTAAACAGTTTGTGTAAAGCACGTTATGATTTATAAGAGTTCCTCAAGCTCCCTCAAATGTGTGCTGAAGTTAAACAAACTCTTACTTTAATAGACCCCAGTAATGGGCCTACACAGGCCTCGCTGTAGGGCCAGTATTCCTGGACGTGTTTTGAAGAACAGACCTCTTCACACACTATGTGCTGCTGAATAACTATCTGCCTCACACTCACCAAGTATAGAAAAGGACCTTTTCAACTTAACGTGTTTGACTTGTTTTACTTTAAACCTTACCTTAAACCTCCTCTTGTTGCCACCTTCCATTTAAGCCTGTCTTGGTTGGTCAACAAATTAAAACTTGGGCTGCCTCGTTACGAGATTGCCTTTAGTCTTTCACCTTTTCCATGTCACCTCCAAGCGTGTGGAGGCTGATATGATAATGATGTGGACCTATCCGGGGTATTAGCTATAAGCTGGCTGATTAGGCTCTACATCGATTAGTCCATCACTCAGCACTCAGCGCTGGCCTGGACCGGGCAGCGGCTGGGGGTGGAGCAGAGGGGTGTATGAGGTTGAGGAAAGGTTGAGGGCGGCACTGCTGTTCTGAAGGATAGCATGGACTCTTTCCACCAATAAATCCAAAACCTATTCACACACATTCCCACATACACATACTGTATATACAGTAAGCCGGTAAAAACATGCCGTCTTTGTCTAAGAAATCTGACGTTGTTGATGTTCTGGTATTATGCAGCCTTGCAGGTTCCATCCCTTTTTTTTCTATATTAATTTTTAAGTTAAAGGGACATTCCTCAATTGTGTATATGCCCCCAGAACGCCTAAAACATCTCAGCAACTTGTTTGCAAACTAAACTGGTGGGAGGGGCACATCTCTTGGAATTTGAAACTAAAACGACAACGCTGATTGGTTAAAACCAGTGATAGCACGAGCACCTGCTCATACATTTACATCAGCTGATGATTGACTACGCAAATAAATACTGTACTTTGATGTTCTGTTGTATCTCATGTACACGATAGCCTAGGCTGTACCTATGCTTTTTTTTAGGTCGTTATAAGAATTTTCCACAATTTTGTTTGAAAAACTGAAACCTCGCTGAAGTCTGTGATATCAAGAGGCTTTGTTTGGGAGGCTGAGCTGCCACCACTGAAGTGTAAAGCAGTGTAGGACGCCATTGAAATATGGAATGCATAAACTAGAAACATGTCTGTGAAAATAGAGAGATACAATTGAGATAGGTGGGGGTTTGCAGAGGTGAGAGACGGAGAGGGGGGGGGGAGTGGGAGACGGGGAGCAGCTGAGAAAAGGTTAGGACCCTTGCCTTGCATTCGCAGGCTTTTAATCCAGGAACAAAGTCATTAAGGTTCACAGCTACAGAAGAGGCCAATTAAAAGCAGTGCGTAGGCTTGTGTCTAAAGAAAGACATCATTTGCTGCAGGAACCCTGCCTTTTTACCAGGCCAGTGGGAGCTCTCCCTCATTCACCCAGAGAATCAAAATGCCTGGAAGACATCTCTGCTAGATGTTTTTCGTTTAAAAAAATAATAAATATGTACTATATATATATTACACATTAATAACAACAAAGATGGTGCAAAGAAGGTGATTTTATATAAAGTAAGCTCCCGTTACTAGCCACCTCACCTTCATACTTACTAACATTTCACAGATAAGTTATGTTTCTACTCTTTACAGACAAGGATTTATGGAAATCCTCAATTATCCTTAACAAAGCCCTGATTTAGTCCAATTAGCTGCAACATCTATCTGTGTGCTGATTTAATACAGAGATTGAGGCAGAGGCAAGGGCTTGATCCTGGCCCCCTTGTTTACTGAAATAATGGATATTATCAGATTCTCTCTGATTAATGGGCTTAGCAGGGTATACAACAGCCCAGAGGCTTTGCATGAATACAAATCCCAAGAATCATTTTACCCAGTTCCCTGGAGTCAACCAATCACTTTGCTATTGAGTTAGATTAGTGCACTAAACTGAGCCAAAAGTGTTCATATTGAGCTCATTTGGGAAATGCACAGTAGTTTGAACATCTTTGGTCCATGCACACTAGAAGAGTTATTTGTAAAATTTAATCTGTCAAGCTGTATACCCCACTTGGTGTGTCTGTGTACTGTATGTCTAGGCATTCCCCATTCACACTAAACAGCAGTGGACCCTGTTAGGGTCTCACCTAAAACTTGGCAGTAATGCTCTTGTTTGTGACATATATAAATGAGATCAGGTGTGAGTCTGCATTGGCTCGTGTAGACATGTACACACAAACGCATATGTGCAAAGATAACTACCGATACTGCCACTTGTTGCTAAAGGGCAAGAGCAGCTGACTGACTACATAAATATGGTGTGTTGCGCTGGGTTTCAATTGGCCACCATGGAGGATGTGCTGGTGGTGGAAGAGATGAGCCGTCTTTTCCCATCTTAACCGGGTTGTAGTTCTCTTGAGGACTATTAATAATGAAACGACATGCTGGTCTGTACAGATTTCACGTCATGAAAATGGCTTTTTAGTTGCTGTTGGAGCTTTTACCTGTCCCGCTAGGCTTATGCTGTTGTAGGTGTTAGTGAGGGGCTCAGTGGGAGAGTTCCTTCTCTCATCTTGGAGAGCTTTTTAGTGGGAAACTGGTGCTTGACATGTACAGTATGCAGGCAAATGGAGAGGAGAAGAGAACACCCAGGCAGGAATTTCTGGAACACCGAGGCAGGGAGTCTAGGGGCCAGTTCATTGACTCGCAGCTCTCGACTGGTATAGTGGGTTGTGTGATGCGATGATATAATGTAAAAAATACATTTTCAAGTTGGGCTGGGGGTGGGGGGTGGTATATACAAGATTTGCTCAACCTATAGTACAAGGTAGACCAGGGGGAAAGGGTAGATTGCTAAATAATTTACAGTATATATGGACTTTGGAAATATTGAACATGGGAATGTTTTATTACTTTGAGGGTTGTGTGTAAGCTCAGAACCCTGATACTCGGCTGCTTTTCTGCCGCAATATGCAATGCTGATTGATAGCTCTTTCCAGCCCCCTCCCCTTTCGTATTAATACCGTGCTTTGCTGCCTTTTCATTTCTGTCTCCTTTTTTTGTTCCTATCCCTCCTTCAGCCCGTGCGTCGCTGTGCGGCTCCTTCTGTCTCCTGCAGCCTGTGAGCTGATACCATCCCTTTGAAAAGGTAATGATCCCGGTGTGTTGAGATTATGTATGTGAGCCGCGCACTGTAATGGCCTGGCTTTTGATTGCCTGACGCATGCTAATCCCACAACTGAAGGAATGAGACGACACCTGCAGGGAGCTGTGCACGAGGTGCGGCCCCACATGAAAGAACGGCCATTAAAAATGATCAAAGAAATGACTGCACTCGGCTGCACAACACTGCTCCCGCGCCTGGCTAGGTGTACATCCCCCCTGCCCCAACACGCATGCACACACCTACGTACACACAGGCTACACACAGCAATTAGTACCTCCCTCTGATGGCTAGTTACCAAGCGATCCTCTCTGGATATGTCCTGAGTCTGGTTGCCCTGTAGGCTTGCTGTAGATACTGGTGCACCCACACACACGCAGACAGGAAATGGAGGACATGCACGAGTTCAAAATGAACGTCTGCACTCCATACCTTCATACAAATTATTCAAGGCCACATTACCGCAAGTGTTTTCCAAATGCATATTTATGAGACCTTCTCTTTTGTATCAAGTGGTTGCTTATTATATTAACAAATGAATTTGGCCTAAAGTTTGTTCACTGTGTGTTTTGTAATGTTAATGACAATATATTAAGTGGCCCTGGTAGCCCATAGGAAAATATACTGTGTATGGATGACTGTCCCAATTTCTTAATATCTAGGGCTATTTATTATACCCTTATGTAATCAGGACTAGCTAGGCAGCGCTGGAACTTCATAAGGGAAAGGCTAATGGAATACATCAAAATGGTGCGCTTGTATATAGCGTTGACAACAAATGTGCTAGGGATTATATCCAAGCAGTGTGTTTCTCCCCCCTCTGTCTGCAGGTCTGCCAGATATTCCCTTATCTTCATTTCTATGCTCATTTGACTCTCCTCGTGTGTGTGTGTGTGTGTGAGAGAGTGTGTGTGGGTTCTTTTCCCCTTTTGGTGTATCTCTGGCCTGTACCCCGGGTGCAGCTCCATGGCTGCATGTCCATTCTGGGCGACTACATGGTGTGAACCAGACAGCTGTTCTTATCAGTAGCTGTGTACTGCCTGGATGACATTTTACTGCATCGCAATTTCATTTCCTATTGAGACCTGAATAATGCTCTTTTTCTTTGTTAAATGACTAGTCAGAAATGGCAACCACTCTTTAATGTGCTAGCAGATTCAACACATGCAGATAGATGGGAGGAGTCTATCTATCTAGGAGTGGCACCGAGAGCCAGAGGAAGGAGACGAATTGAGAAATAATCTCTGGGGAGTTGCAAAAGGCACCAAATTCTCATCATAATTGTAAATAATTATTAATTTTAGCGTATATAATTATTTAGTTTCTATGTTAAGCTTTCTGAAGCTGAGAGAAGGCGAGATTTTTTGTCTCCCCTCGTTCCTCAGCAACCTCCCATCCCCTCCCTTTCTCTCCCTCAGCAGTCCATTTTCGAGCCACGCGGCTACATGGCTTTGTGGGTAATTTCACTGCCTTTTCATGTGTCTGAGGGCGAGGATTCCTCCTCCATTAGCAGTGTCTTCTCGTGATGTATGATGTATGCACAGAGAGGCAGCCTGATGTTTATTCATGACTTTCAAGGCAATGCCTCAGCGAAGCCCTCTGATTTCCTTTTAAGGAACAAAACTATGTGAGATTGAGACTTCAGCCGAAAGGCACGCGTCCTGCAGCCCCTCACTCCGTCTAACCCCCACCCCTTCTCTCTCGCCCTCTCCTCTCATCTGCCCCCTTTTTTATTTTCTTTTAAATTTCCCCCCGATATTATTTCTGTCAGATTTAATTAGTTTGACCCTCAGAAAAAAAGATCACATGCCGTTATTTCCTTGTGCCGGGCCGTCTCCGCAGCTTGCCTCTGTACGTTGCTAAGGACTGCGATGAAGAGATTAATTTGGATCGTTTTTCTAGCAGGTGGGCATTTTAAAGCACCACCACAGTGAGGCTAAAAGGCCCTTTGGTCAGACACACTCACACGCACACAGACATAGAGACACACACACACACTAAACAGTATCTGTCACCATATTTACCCCAATCTTTTAACCTTCATCCCAAAAGTTCAGCCTGTTTACTATAAAACTGACCAATCGCCATGCCAGGAGTGAGACGCAGGGTTGTTAGAGCCTTGCAGTAATCACTTCTTGCCATCACGAGCTAACAGCCTGTTTGTAATTGTTCCCTCCCCAAGCCTAAATGTTCAATGAGGGTAACCATAAATTGAAAAGCTAGTCCCTATTTGTCTTGTAAATGACTTTTTAATGGTAATCAGGCCACTTCTATCCATCATACCAGCAAAAGTCCACACAGTTCTCGGATGGGACTCCTCCCATGGACAAATGCTATCTATTTATAATCTCAACAAGTAACTTTCCAACAATGTGAGCATCATATTGTATTGGGGGCATAGTGAGAGTCTTGGTAAACTTGCAATGAATCCAGCCAGTGTGTCTCTATTTACATAGGCTGGGTTGCTGTCTGATGTATATAGCCACCTGTCAATAGCAGCAGGGAGGCTTCACACATAATGTCTGTTTTATTCTGTTTAATGGAGTTATAAATAAGAGCCCACACCAAACGAGTGGGGGATAAATAGAAAGTACCCACCACCAGCCCTTATTATTTGATTTTGTATACCTTTTTAACTCATGAGTAATGGCCAGCCCCACTTCCTCTGGCATTCAATGCTTGGTTTGACTATGGCAGGGATATTAACACGATCCTTGGGCTTTTAAGATGCACTGGAGCATGAGTGAGGAAAATTAATGCCTTTTTTGTTTTGAACATATGTAATACTGCACTAATCAGCACACATTCGAGCCTTGAGTAGTTCCCATTCCAAGCTGATATGATAATTAATGCAAATGCAGCAACTTCTACAAATGCCAGCGAACGATATTAGCGTGGCGGGAGAGGGCAGGGTAGCAGAAGAGCACAGAGGGGAAGACAAGAGTGAGAGCTGGCGTAACCAACTGATTGTTGTGCTGTCAAATTGATTTGCATGAAAAAGGCCGGGCTAATTGCATCACTTAGCTGCGGCGTCCTGATAAATATGCAGCAGGATTACTAAAGTATATGAAGGAGCTTTTATTAAAGGAAAGGATTTCCTGGGTGTCTCTGAGAGGTGCATCACCGCTTTCTGTTTGTGTAGGGGCAGTTGACAGCAACGTTGGCAGCTCCTTGTCCTGTCTAGAGGATCCATCATGCACACGTACAGTATATCTAGTTTTAGCCAATGGACCGTATGCAGATGCCGTCAACCTGGCCATGTCTGCGGACATGGTGCGTGTTAACGTCTTCCGAGGGCTAGGGCTGAAGAGGTGGGAGGAGGTGGATGAAATTGTGTTCTGAAGGGTTCCTGATGTTGCTAAAGGCAACACTTTCCCTTCGTTCTTTTATTTCCTTTCTTTAATAATAAATGATGGATGTTTCAAATTAGAAAACAGTGCTGAGAAAATCCAATTTAGTCCTGGGCTTTGCAGGGAGGGTATAAAGAATAAGAAGCATTCTGAATCAAAAGGAGACCTGCCCTTAGTTTAATGTTTGCACTAAGGGCCAATGCTGTAAGATATAATGTAGCTTGTGAAAATTGGCCTTATTATGTGCCATTAACAAATCACCAGTCTCTACCTTCCAGTGTATCCTGGCCTCTCAAAGAATTGTGGGTGGCCTCTCCTTAGGCATTGATTTATAGACCTTATTCATAGTCACATTGGCTTGGAAGATTATAAATGGTGTGTGTTTGTGTGTGTGTGTGTGTGTGTGTTCCCCTCTTTCTGTATGTAACGATTGTTTGTGCGCGTGGACGCATGCACATGTGGATAAGGATAGGTCTTATGTTCACATCCCTATTGGCTCAGAACTTAATGAGCTTAATACTGCTCAAGAAAGATATGTTGCAATCATTTGTACCTTTTTTTGAGAGGTGAGTTAATCAGTACATTTCCTGTTTAAAACATCTTCCTGGGCCAATTTTACAGGGCAACTGCCACCCTGTGGCCTACATTTGACTGTAACTTCACAGTTTCCTGTGAAGTTGCACAAAGGCACACAGGCTGCTGTTACCTAATAACTATTTTTTGGAACTTGAAGTTCTGCTATTAAATTCAATGAAGGAAAACATGGTCCTCGGACCTTAAGCCTTATAATAAATTCCTACCAGGTCCAGAGGTGTTGATTATGTATGTTGCCGTGCCGAAATCAAGAATATATTGTTCAAAAATAATAACAATAAAAATAAAAATAATATAATTTTTTAAAATGCATTAAGTACAAATGAGTGTAGTTTTCCAAGTCAAGTCTACAGTTTTGTTCCTTTGGTCCTGCACCATCAACACCGCCTGGGTAGATAAAAGTCAGACAGTGACGTTACTGTTTTTTCTTTCTGTCTCTTCTGTAAGTTAAATTCCAGTTGGACTTTTAAGCATTCTCTTTTCCACCGCCACTCAATCTCTGTGTTTTCCTTGTTTCTACCTCTATTGTTATATTTATCACACAAGATGCACTACGTTCCAATAAGCTGTTGGACTTGATGTCGAGTGGGATGGAGTTTTGGATCCCATAATTTATTAACACATGATATAAACATGCATTGTTGTACTCTGTATAGTTTACTAGTGCTGCAAAAGTTTTGCAAGAAGTTATTGAAGGGGCAAATATATTACATTGCTTTTGAACTGTCCTTGTAGAAATTTGTAGACTTTGAGATTCAATAGTTATTTTCCCACAATAAGGCCACTAAGACATTCTTTCTAGAAACTACTTTAATTCATGTTTTCCCATATTCTGTCTGCTTTTATATGTCTTTGCTTCCTGGTGTATTATTCTCCCAAACAGCAAATCCATCTGTTGACCTACCCCCTTTCTCATCCATTTCTTTAGTCAGTTTTATCACCTCTTCCTTTCCCATCGTCAGGTCTCCTAGTTTTACAGCAGGTCTTAAAGACACTATAAGGGGTTATGTAGCAGCGCAGAGATATTGCTGCATTGCAAAGAAGGCTAAAGTTGCCCGTACAGACTTTAATCTGACGTGGTAGAACTGATGACAAATAATTATGTTCAAACTGAGATCATACCGACCAGCAACAGAAGAGTTTCTAGAGTATCATGAAAAAGAAAATTGTGACATAAGAGCCGCATTGAAACGTTGTTTCAATGATGAGAAATTCCTGGCTGTTTTGCATGCAGTGAGGTCTTAGCACAGCTAGCAGCTAGCGCAGAGATGCTAAATAGGCTACTGTACAAAGGCTACTTTTTAGACCTCTTTAGCAAGAATTCAAGGAAAAGGAACATGGAATCACAAAGATTTTTTAGTAGATGTTTGTAAAACCTAGACTCAAACCCTTCATTCTACATTCTGTCTCCTCTTGATGTTCCTGCCCATTATTATAGCTGTGACTAGGTTGTCCCTTTTTAATGCCAGGAACTTAAATAAAACTAACATGATCACTGTGCTGGGAGAAATCTGACTTTTAATCCCCACAGGGATTCGCTAATAACCCTTTCTACCACACTGAAAAATAAAAAGAGAAA
Organism: Percopsis omiscomaycus; assembly: GCA_027575585.1. NCBI lineage: Eukaryota > Metazoa > Chordata > Actinopteri > Percopsiformes > Percopsidae > Percopsis > Percopsis omiscomaycus. The sequence goes on from JAODLI010046508.1 coordinate 12,686, forward strand.
TAGGGATTCCATTTTAATGAACCATGTCCTCAAATCTGACATACAAAAACGATGGAAATGTATAAAAGGTCTGTGAAACGAAAGGCATAAAATCACTGCTAAGTGTAAAAAGCACATTTCCTCTTTTTGTTCTGGCTGCGTTCAAGGTAATTCTCTAGATTTAAACTGAAAACACAGCTAATGTCTTTGGCTTGTGGGTATAAGGATCAGGGAAATGAGGGATGAGGGATCCTCATTACAATCCTCTAATGTCAATCATTTTCAAACAAGGCATTCATCTATTTCCATTCTCTCCCTCCTCCCTTTGCAACTTTATGGACGGCTGGACATGAGGAACGAGAAGCTATTCTGGCCAGGTGGTCAGTCTGGAAAAGACATAAGTTGCTAAAATCTAAAACAATTCCTTGTTAGGCGCCATGTCAGGAAGCCTATGAACATTGTTGTCCATACAGTATGACCCCTTGTTAAACAAGAATAACCACTTCTATTGACATAATCACTATAACACCCATACACACAACACACCAGAGGCTGCACTGTAAAAAGAATCTGTCCCCTCATAAAGGTTGCAGTACATGTTAATTTATCTATTTCACAGGTCTTTTTCACGAGTTATTCCTCACAGCTTGCATAAGGATTGCCACAGCCATGGGGATTTCGCGTATGTCTGTGGTTATATTCATTTACAGTGGAGGGCTTGAAAAGGTTTAGATTGGACAGGGGACAGAACATGTTAGTTTTATTTGCACCGAGACCATCTACCAATGGGTTGAGCAGCACTTTGGCGGGCCTAATGCGTACACTGCTTAAACAGCTACACATGCGCTTCTGCTTTTCTAAGAGATCCCTTTGTTTAAGTTGGCTACTTCTTATGACAACTTCTCATTACCTTGGCAGCAGAATTTGCCAAAAAGTCTTTGATAAATGTCTCTCCCAATACAATTAAGTCTGTCATTGGCCTTTAGCAGTAAAATGTGGAGGCAGCAGATTTTTTTTTCTTCTCCAGCAGAGGTCATGTTCCCTTGTGCCTGCCTCTATTCTTATGAGCTCCGCTTGCATTTCTCTCATCATGCTCACAGCCTTAGCTCATTCTGAGTGTGCTGGACAGTGCTGGTTCAAACCACGCTGGCAGTGCTTTAAGTTGTGAGGAACACATCTTTTCAGCAACATCCTAGTGCAGTGTTTCTCAAACTCTGGTCCGGGACCCCCAGAGGGGTCGCAATGTGCTTTCATGAGGGCCGTGAAGATGTGGAAATAATCCATTTACTTACTTTAATACTTTTAATACTTTACATGCAATTTTGCAAAAATAAAATGCATACATTTTTAGAAACTGTTTATGATTGCATATACCTTAAGTTGTTATGTGAATCTATTAAAATAAGGAAACCGTTTCCTTTTGAAGGGTAATGGGTTAAAAGGTTTGAGAACCTAGTGTTAGGCAGTAAAGACAGTTATGACTGGCTATGGACCTTCAGCAGCTAGACATTCAGGAGGCCAGGTGCCCCCCCACCCTCCCCTCTTGCAAAGGACAATGCCACACTACAGAAATCTACAGCACTGAGGGGCTTCTAAGACCATTTTATACGGTGAACGACAGCTTAGTAGAGAGGGGACATAACTGGGTTATAGGGTTAGGGAAGATGGGGGCAGTGAGAGGACGTGAACAGCATTTGTAAAAGGAGAAAGACCCTAAGAAAGGGGTCGGAGCATTTTGGTGGGTGCATGTTTCACAAAGACACCAGCAGTGGAGTGGGTTTGTAAGTACAAAGTAGCAGTGAATGAGGCCGAAAAAAAGGCTGGCAAAGCCATCTTGTAATTGCGTGTTACAACATAGCATGCATTAAAACTAATAATAATGGATGGTGGGGGACGATAAAACAGTATGCATTATAACGCTGTGGTGGTGGTAACTGTATGCTGCTGCAGTGAGAGAGTGAGCTGTCAGAGACACATGTAATGGCTCCCTCGCCAGCCGCCCGGTTCAAGCCCTATGGGATACTGCGCAGACACGCCATCTCTCTCTCTCTCTCTCTCCTCCCCCCTTACCCCCCAATCTTAGACTTAATGAGAGACAATGCCAGGACTCGTATCTTTTCTTTCTCCCTTTTTACATACCACCGTACAGTCAGCAAGTCTTTGACACAGACACAGACACACACACAGGACTCGCTGGACATTTAAAACTCAAGAGGGGCATTTAGGTACCAAATCCCCCGGGATGTCCTGCGTTACTCCCTGCTGTTCGTATATAGACGTTTTCTTCACTCCGTCAAGTCTTCCCTCCTTGAGGGGGGAGTAGCAGACAGCAGTATCCGTGGCTTTACAAGAGAGCCCAGCAACATAGCATCATTCTGATGGTACATCTCTATTCCTCTGACATCCATCATAAGATCCCAGAACAGCTCTGTTGTAGAAGCAGGGACATGCTTGTGATACTATGGTACTGTACACGCCTAACTGGACGTTTTGTTATTTTTTTTGCCTATAGGCCAGCCCAAGGACTGATCAGACCTGCTGCATCACCGTTCCAAATTCCAATCAAATCCGTAAACATCCCTCCCTGAATGGGATGCTGTTATGACTGTTGTTCTGTTAGGCATTTTTGCTCCTGCTAATAGCATCCTCACACTGGCTTTAAAGGCTTATTATCATACTGTGTAGGCTGATTGACAGTTGACCTTCACAGCAGTTCATAAGAAGCTGGTCGGATACAGTGGCTCACCTCAATTGCCAAGTGATTATTATTAATACTAATCTGATAGAATTACCAGGAACCAATTAATCTGCAGACCCTGCACTGGGTAGCGGTTAAAGAGATAGCATTACCTCTTAGCTGGGCCACAGCAGACCCCCTCCACACCACACACACACACACACACACATAGGTGTGCAGATTTAACAGTATGAGTGTGTTTAAATCTGTGTGAAAGGGCAGAAGGCGAGGCTTCAGAGCTGTGCCGATGTTTAGGTCTTACCGTGCCCCAGCTTGGTCTAAAGCCTTATAAGGAAAGGAGGGGGTGCAGAGTTAGTCTGTTCTATCATGTCCATGTTTTTGACAGAGAGATGATGCATGTATTACGAATTCCAGGTGCGTACTGAACACTTTCTGTTGTTTTATGCCTATCATTCGTAATGGCATGTATGGACACTTGGGCCAATCTAAATTCACTGCTGTTTCCTGAAGCCTAATTGGTGTTTCTATGCAACACTAACTCCATCCCTAATTTTGAAAACTTTAGAGACATGTATTGTGCTCCCATCCTGATATTTGGAACATAGAGTGATCCCTGTCAGCTCTTAACATGACATCTTCCAGAAATCACCCATTTACTATACCGTTACTGTTACTATACTGAGACTATATTATTCAGTTCACTCTATGTGCCACCGAGGGTAAGCGTACCCTAAACAACATACGGGATCCTTGAGTGACTCACCTGGCTAATGCCAGGTCTGCCATTGGCAGCTGTGCATGTTGTTTCCTTCTCAAATAGAACTCTATTGATATGATGGCTAATTAAACATATGAATACGATAACGAGGAAATGAGGTCTGCGTTTTTTCCGAGAGCGCCAACTTTCCCAGACAATAAGCAGAGCAGCTCAGTGATGTTATCTTGCAGTGAGATGCATTATAAAGCAGCTCCTTATGCATATTAATAGAAGCACTCTGCGTAATATCTGTGTCATGTGACATGCTTAGCATCCGGACACAGACACATTGTCAGTTTCCCTTGAGCTTTCCTCTGTTTCATCACCATTATTCACATGTTACTGTAAGGGTATCTCCCCAAAACTGACCTCACCCGGGTTTGACTGCACCTCCCGGTGCCAGCCTGTTTCCCACACTCTTGCAGCCTTCCACATTGACACTGATTCTTAGTGTGATGCCAAACGAGGTCCTCGTTACCGCCCACTCGGCTGGCGGATGCTTTTATAGAAGAACTACAGCGACATCTGCATGTGCCGTGGTTACAAAGCGCCAGGCTGATACCCACCCGCTGCACTGGGCTTCCCCTGCCAGCCTGCTCTCCCACCGTTCTGCCCCTCCCCTTTTGCCTTGCGGCACTCATTAGTCCAATTGCTAAACATGGCTAATTGTGTGGGGCGTGAAGCTCACGTCATTTGAATATCCCATGTATGGCTTGGGGGGGATTTGATTTGCATAGACGACAAATTAACTTGGGAGGTGAAAAGGAAGAGCCACAATTAAAAATTGTAGCCTTCCACGGAATATACGTAGCTATACTTGGAAAGGTTGTTTTGTGTTGTTTAAACACAAAACATGATGATTCACACACACACACACACACACACACACACACACACACACACACACACACACACACACACACACACACACACA
>JAODLI010046518.1:0-17049 GCA_027575585.1 Percopsis omiscomaycus
CCCCCCCCCCCCCCCCCCCCCCCCCCCCCCCCCCCCCCCCCCCCCCCCCCCCCCCCCCCCCCCCCCCCCCCCCCTTCAGATAGTTGAGGTCGGCCTGCAGGTTTCTAAGGTGAGACAGGACCTGTCTGCTGAAGGAGGAGAGGCTGCCAGCCTGAGACGTAGAGGAGAACCTCAGGTTGATGCCAGAGTCTGCCGGGCAGCCGCGGGAGGTGCTCAGCTGCTTCCCTGTGGTCGCCGCCATGATCTCTTCATCCGTGCTACTCTCCCCCTGGCCGCCGTAGCCCTCTAGCACCAGGTATCCTGCTGGGAGGGAAGCAACAAGTCTAAGTATAGCTAGCTAGGGAGGGACTTTGGTAAAGAAGAGAGCACACAGGACTAACGTTAGCACTGAACAAACTGCATTGGGAATTATACTACTATATTAACAAACAACACAGGGTGTTCAGTAGCTTAGCATGAAGCCATCCAGCTGACTCACCATAGTCCTCCGGGGTGTCAAAGAAGCCCGTGTCCCCAGAGCCCAGGTCCAGAGCTGGCTCCTCCGTCTGGACACGGTTCTTCTCCGAACCGTTGTGGACCATCACCCGCGCGCGGCCGTCGACGGGCGTCCGCAGGGACGTGGTCCTGAGGAGGCGGGCCCCCGAGGAGCGCTGGGCCCGCTCGCTGGCCTCCTGCGACATTAGCTGGGTCACCAACACCTGCTTCAACGCTGCCACTGGGGAGCCGGGAAACAAGTGGTGAAACCATGACATGAAGACAAATGTGTTGAGACAGTGTAATCCCCATGGTCACCGTGCCTCTTACATGTTTTCAGTGCCTCGTCTGCCCTAGAGGGAAAGAGGCTGAAGGAGTCTCCTTCGCCGCCATCCTCAGAGACTTGGTAATGGAGCTCTGGGTCCACAAAGCCCTCCTCCTCCTTCTCCTCATCTGCCTTGACTCCGTCGAAACGATTACAACCTGGCAAAGAGCTCTGCATCACATTTGTAGAGGCGGGGCTGCTCTCTTTATCTAGGAAGGTAAAGTTAAGACAGGAATTCCAACGTCATGGCTCAGTAGCTTATGATACCATATCTGTGTTTTCTTTATAATAAAAAGTGCCTTCAATTACCTGCCGACCGGGTGCTGCCCATGGACGTTCTGTCGGGGTCGCTACTCAGTCTGGACACGCCTGCTGTTATGATCTCCACACCATCTCTGTCTCCGCTGATGTAACACACACACACACACAAACTGTCAAGAAACACTCATAATTCAAGTGAGAACACAAGAGAGGATGGAGTGACATACTCATTCTGAGGCAACGGTATAACACTGTGAGGCTTCACTTTCATGGCGTCGGCACTTTGCGTGATCAGCCGTTGCCACCTGGTGGGGGGCGGGGGAGAACAAGATTTATTAACGACCGGTAACCACAGCACCCGTGAACATGACAAGGTGTCAAAGTACTCACATTCTCTGATCCGACACCGTGGACGCCATCAGCTCATAGATCTGGGGTCCGTTGTCTGACACCGAGAGGACAAAGAAGGACTTGTTGTCTGGCAGGAGAAGGGAACAGACCAGAGTAGGAATAGATGAGTTGGCCTATTTGGCCTAGTACGCACAAAGCCACAAGGTTATTGTTTGTGTGCGAGTGCGCATGCGCCGGAGGGGTGCCTTTAAAAAGATTGAAAACCACTGACCTGTGGCCACAGGGCGCACCAGAACAGTGTTGAGTTTGATGACGGGGCTGAAGATGTGCTTGGTGTCGGCAGTGCCAGCCTGGTTCTTGCTGTGGCACTTCAGTATCAAACGCTCATCCTGTTTCTGCAACAGCACTAGAATGTCCTCTAGTAATAGTGTGTACAGCTCTGAAAGGACAACGGTGAACGTTGTTACCAACCTGGACTGTTACATGGAAAATACAGTATTGGAAAAGTTATTGAATTAGCGGCATAGCGGCATCAATAGCATACCAATAGTCTTTTCTTTGTTAATTTTCCATGACAGTGGCCCCTCATGCACCAACGTTTTCTTGGTTAGATCCAGGTTCTGAAGGACATTAGAATGAGAGACAAATTGGGAAGAGGTTTCAAGACAAATGATACAGATTTGATACAATATCAATGCTTGTCACCTTGAGCTCCTGGATCATGGGGTTGTCCGTCTGCTTTAAAGAGGAGAGGTCCAATCTTCTCTGGTAGTCCTCCAACCTCTTAATGGAGGAGAGACAAAGAGAGAGGAAGGGGGATGATAACAGTCCCCTGTTGAAAGATTCACTTTTTCCAGTTGTGTTTTCTAGTGGTTAGGGCTAGACTCTGGATTTTGAAATCTCTCGAACACGTCACAAATGCCATGCCAGAATTCCTGTCACAAATGCCATGCCAGAATTCCTTTCTGTGATAATAGTCAGTCAGACTCAGCCCCAGGTGTGACAACCATTTCTGGATTGTAACCAATCATCCCTGACCCATCCTCCCACTCAAATGGCAAATCAAGGAACAGAATGTACAGAGGGTAAATATGGTAGGCATGGTAGGCAGGGAAACAAAGGACAAATCGAGAGGGTGCAGCTGATGGATGAAAGGGGGAGCAGAAATGAACAGGCGAGGCCAGGGAACAAAAGAGATTATTTTACCTGCTTGTCTTCAGACTCCTTTACAGCCTGGCTGACGTGATTCAGGATCTTTCTACAGCATTCTCCTGCCTGCTTTACCTTGTCCTTCTCCACCGTGTCGTCTGAAAGACATTATGACATCAAACATAGACTGAACCCTCCGTGCCGCCGCAGGGGGCAGTCCGGCAAATTGATATTTCCTGCCATCATTAACACACCATCATTCTGGGAAATTATGATAAAGCAGTGCAGGTATTATGGTCCTATAATAGCTGGGTATACTTTATCGTTAGTGCATTCTCTCAGTGTGAATCCAAGCCCCGGCTAAGATTAAAATGACAGAGCAAATACTGGTGGAGACATTTCCCAAAATATGCATTACCGCCCTAGGATCATTAAAATGATAATCTCTCCATTTGTCTCTGTAATCCACTAACGGTTGGCATGCCGCCATACAGAACCTTGCTCTAATAAGACTTCCTTTAGCCCCCCCACCTTTTTGTATTTTCTTACTACAGAGCTGGATACCCATTGCCTACTGTATCACTGGACATTTAGACTAAGAATAGAATCTTTGCTGCAATTTATCAATGAATGATAAATAAATCCCATTATAGAATTAAGTTAACCAAGTCTGTACACAATTCCACTGACTCCAAGTATAGAAGTAGGTCGCATGCATAGATCCTGATACAGGAAAGTCAATCATTTCTATTCCAAGGGACAATGAGCCATCTGAACAACAAGCCTTACGCACTAGCAACATTATCTACTAGCAGTGTGCGGAGCTAAGCTCTTTGGCAGGCGACCGTGCTTCCCGAAAACAGGGCTGGATGTCCTCTAGCTGCCCTGTAATTCCTCTGGTCACTGGGATACAGCGCACATGGCAGAGGCCCAGTGGCATCGGGGGACATGGTTATCAGTGGCTGCCGTGTGCACATCATTAAGGGGTCTATATAAAGAGCTGGCCCGCTAGGACCTGCTTGCTATGAATCCCCGGGTCAATACAATGCGACTGCACTGGAATATGTAAACGAGTTGCAGGAAAACGAGCCTTCGTGTAGCCTCTGAAATAGAATGAGAGACCAGTTGAGTGCGAGAGCCATAAACATTAAACAGTGGGTGGCCTTGCGGTTAGGAAAATGCCCTGAAAACGGTAGGTGACAACTTGTATCCCTGCAACAGACTGCGCCTGAATGTGACCGTGCACTCTGGGCTGGGCGCACTAGACTCCAGCGTGCTGGGAGTTTTGTACCTGTGCAGTTGGCGATGTTGTCTAGCAGCAGGGGGTACTTTGTGAGCCTCTGCATCTCTACAGGGATGATGTCCTTCAGCTGCAGCCTGCGACACAGTCTGTTACTCTCTGCCTCCTGCCGACACACAAGACAGCTCGGTTACGCTTCGGCCCGCTCTAAATGGCCAAGGTGCATCATATACCTTCCATCCGGGCCCACTGGTGACGGGGAGCGACACCAAATCAGACTAGACTAGTGGGAGTTTACATTCTTCTTAGCCATTGGTCATTGTACTTGTAACAGGTTTACACATAGGGAGTGCAAAATCAAGGTTACGGGAACAGCAATGCAGCGTTTATAGAAATAAATGATGCAAACGTAATGATGCAGCAGTGACCCTTTGACATTGTACAACGCTGACCGCTGAGTGACATTTGTGTTGCTTCTATACTTCACAACTTAACAAGCACTAAAAACTTTTTCCAGCCACACTATTCATTTTATTTTTTCTACAAACCCAGCAGGTAAACATATTGACTTCATCACAATCCCCTGCTGAGATCTGCGAGGCATCTATGTGGTCTGGTACATCCCATCCTGCTACAGGCCATGGGTGTCGAGGATGGTCCTACCTGGATGAAGGAGGCAAAGCGGGAGTCTTTCTTCTGCCTGGTCTTGATGATCTCCAGAGCAAACGGCTGGTTGCTGCAGAACGTCCCCACAGCCTGCTTGATCTTCTCCTCCTCGTCACCGCCAAACTGGAACCGCCCGAGACAAGATGGGGACAACACTCAGTGAGTCAGGCAATCTGGGTCAGGGGTAGTTGCCATGGAAATGTCTAGTATTAAACCACTAGTTGGGTTACAATGAGCAGCAGCTCCCGGGAAGGGAGCTTTGATTCTCCATAGCAACGATAGTTTAAGTGTGCCAGATCAATGGCGAGCCCTGAGGGCCGGGTTTATCCTACTTGTCCCCCTGAACAGCATGCCTAAATGAGACTGCAATTGGTCTGCCAGATGGCACATAATAACAACATGCTGACAACTGTTCATTTTCATAACCGATACCCCCTCATCACATTCATTTCTACTGTAGAGAGTACAAACCTGAAATATACAATCGGTTTGTACTGTATAGATATATTATATGACTCACTGACCTAATAGTTTGACAAAGAATATGACTGCATTAAGGTTTAAAGAGCCGGTTCCTACCATAATAACTATAATTTACTACATACAGGTATATAAGACATGAGGAAATCTGAGCCCAAAACAGGCCATCTCATAAAAACACAATGGTTCAATTTGTGTGCAGGCCACAGTTCTCCCCTTCTGCATCACTCATCTGGAAATTGATTCAACAGCAGAGAAGGTTTCAAAAAAGGGGATACAATTTCAGCCGGAGAATTTGACTCACCCAAGAGAGCAAGTCATCTCCAATCTGATCAATTACTGACGACTCGTTCTTCTTCCGGATAGCCGTCATTTGTTCCAATATTGAAGCTGAAAGTCAAAGGAGAGATACAAGGGACATTCAATGCGTGTCAGGAGAGAAATCAACAGAACATGAAATGGCTGACAAAGCAATGCACATATCATTTTTTATAGATTTTGTTTTATTCCTCTGGGGTATTTAACTTTTATTCTAACTTGTTTTTGCCTAGGATCTTGCATGAGATGTTATTTAGGTGAACAAGCAAGTCAGAATCACTACTGGTTTCTTACTCACAACTAGGCACCCATCATCACATCACTATTTTAATGATCAATACATAGTGTGTATGTTTTCCAGGGGCCTGTGCAACAAAGCAACGTCACTGGCTGGGCATGACAAATAGCATTGGATTAGTGTGCTGGCTGTGTGGTGCGGTGCAGTACAGTGTAGCAGCAGGATCTCCTCCAGGTTTATGAAGATGTTCTTGACGTCTGCAGGAGGCAGGACGGTCTCCTTGGAGAGTTTCTGGTAAAAGACACGGTCCAGGACGGTCAGCATCCGCACGTGGGCACGCTCCGTGTAAAAGAGCTCTGGAAACGTGGACAGACGCAAGTCGTTAAGAGAAGGCCACGCGGAACCCCATCATTTACAGTTTAATGCCTAGAAGTGCTTGTTAGTGCAACTGGCGTGGAGCTTCAGCTTTTATCATCTTTTTGAACAACAATGTTCTAATGTCAGTATATACACACATGGTGCATTTGTTGAGCCCTATATTACAGTGAACGCCTCACCATTGATGACCTCCTGCCGTTTAATCTCATGTGGTCTCAGACCAGCAAGCACCTCTCTGCCCACTATCTGCTGCCAGTTCAGGGGGTCCTGCTCGGAGTCGGTTCCCTGGTCGTCCTCACTCTGGATGTCTGAGGCACCCACATTTTCAAGCCTAGGCAAAAAAACAAAAAATAAAACACGCAGTTATTAGGTTTTGATCTGCGATCGATAGATTGAACAGTCGGATCGATTAAAAGGTGGGGCAAGGGGGCAGGGCTAATGATTATTCCATTGCACTAACAAATAGACTCCAGGCGGGGCCAGCTCCGCAAGCGGCGTCCGCCTCACGTGCAGTGTAAAAACTCAGCGTGCAGTGTGCAACGCACAGCCTTTAGGTGCCTTTAGGCTTTAGGTGGCCTGTGCGTACCTTAAAATGTATTCCTGCAGGCACCCCTTGCCCCCATTTTTATTTTCTAAATGGACACACATTGAGAATGTTTACCTTCTTGTGGCCTTTGGAGTCCCCTCCAGGACTCTGCCAGAAAATCAATAAAACAGTTTTTTTTAATTTTTTGAAAAGGATAAAGGAATCAACGATTGCAATCAGTATCAGTGTGGTAAAAGTACAGTAGCCAATCAGCCGTTACTGTCCCTCACCTGTCTGTCTCTCTGTCATCCTCCTGAAGTAGGTCCAGGCCATAGGGATCAACGTGTGATGCAGGGTATGGCAGGCCATCCAGGAGGTCTGTCTGAGGACTGTCACCCAGTCTGGGGGTGCCGAGGGTGGGAGTCCCACCTGTGAGTCAGGAGGTACACTTTACACATAGCTCTTTCACTCTCGCACACACACCGACCTCGGGATTTCAGGTTTTCGCAGTTGCTCACAGTTATCGGCGTCTTTGCTATTGTCTGAGCTGTAGGTGGCGCTGTTTGAGGGCGACGTGGCCAGAGACGAGGAGTGAGTGAGTTCGGAGCCCTCGCTGGACTGGCTGCCTCTCAGACGGCCAGCCTCCTGGTGCTCGTTGGCCCCCAGTGTGGGCTGAGACAACTGCTTCTGGGGTCTGTGCCGTCCGTCCACGGCCTTGCCAGCTGCATATAGAGAGAACTATCAAAACCTCTACTACAAGAGTGGGCACAAGAGAATTGTAATCTTTTTATTCTGTGTCTGCGTTCAGCGCACAAGGACAAAAGTTTAGCAGCAGCATAGTAGCATTATCATGTTAGTTTATCCTAAGCAAAGCGTGGGCGAAATGGCCACAGCCTTCTAGGAAATTCTACATCACAGTAACAGTATACATTACAATATGGAAGGATAGAAGGAATGGTTTATATAATAAATAACCATCTGCTGATTTCAATGTTTTCTATTCCAGTGAATTAAATGCAAATTCCGCTCTGTGGAATAAACGCTAAGTGGCATAAAGGCATAAAATGGTATAGCAAAAATCAAATGTTGATCGTCACGCATTGTCATACCGCCCAACCCTATGCTAAGATCAAGACTTGCCTGACGCTGCTTCAATGCGGCTGGGCCGACGCTGAGGTACAAGAATAGCAGGAAATCTAGGTTTCTTCACCTTCTCCTCTCCCTCCTTCTCGGTCTTCATGCTTTTCTGTAAATCGTTGAAGACAGAAAGAGTGACGCGACAAAGACCTGTTGTCGAAATGGGGGCAGGGGAACGCCAGAAGGGCTATCTAGTACCTTGATTTTGGGAAGGAAGCTGATCCGGACCCATTTGGACTCCAGGCTGCGTGGTTCTTTGACCCTCACACCAAGGTGCTTCATGTATGTAAGGATAACATACTGCATAGTAGTGCTAAAACAAAGGGATAATACATTATTTGTCCGTTTATTTATTACGAACAAGAGAATGACATAGATGAGGAGGGAATGGCACTAACAAGTGTCTATAATGCGACTCGGACCATATGTCACACCATTCCTTCATGTACATGTGCTGTACAAACCATCTGGGCTATGCTGGGACCATATGGCATTTCAAATGAGGCTGCCTCAGTCAGTCACAGATTCGCATGCATTAATATAGACATGCTAGAAAAATGGCATGTTCACTTCAATCATAAACTCAATCATACTTCAAATAGATCCCAACACCTGCTATTAACGTATTTGCCAAAAGCATTTTGGATTTGACAGTTGCTATATACAAATACAATAAACGTGTGCGAGACAGTGCACGTGCAGTTATGCAGTCTACACACAGATGGTTATTGAGGCAATCCAAGCATCTAATCCACATCCCTTGAACAATGCTCTTCATCTCTGCTCCACGGTGTCAGAATGCTTACCATTTCTCATCCTCTGTGGTCTGAGTTGTCAGCCTATGAATAAAAACAAAAGTAAATAAACAGTCTGCGATAAACAGAGGAACATAGACAGTCTGATTATTAGATAAACTGCTTTACTGTGCGTATTTGAACACAAGATCCTGTATGTGTATGTGCTACTCACAGGACATCTTCTATCTTAGCGAGGATGTTCTCAGCGTAGGAGCGCTCTCTCTCAAGGGCAACACGGTCTCTCACTCTCTCCTGGTCGAGCTTGGCCAGCTCCACCTCGGCCAGCGTAAGGCCCATGCTGCGCTTCTGCCTGCATGAGCAATATGTGAGGTCAGAGACTGACTTGTGCATAAACAAGCTCATTTGCTGGTGTTCAGCCCAGATTTTAACATTTCTTCTTGTGTTAGGTCAGGTTCTTCATCTTGTTTAGCCAATTTGTCTACCTAAAAAGGCTTGTTACTATGCTTTGCTTTTCCCAATAGCCATGTGGTTAATTGCATACGCTAATAAACTAAACCTAATGAAGTGCAATGCCTATATGAACACGCATAATAAGGAAATTACCTGAAATCCTCCAGGTTCTTCTGGATATCGGGAAGCAAAGATTCCTGCAGTGTTTGAACATGCTGTCGGCTAATGTCCTCTGGGATGAGCTCTGCCCTCCGCCGGTCTGTGATCACATGCACACAATTAGAAAGTTGGCAAAGGTATGGGTCTACCTGTATACTAAATATAGCTGTTCAAAACAATACTTTACAGGCCCTGAAAACCTTGATCTTCAACTTAGAGAGCATATGGTGGCTACAAAAGGGGATGCTTCATGCTTATGGCTCATTGCATTGCAACTATGAACCAGCCAAGTATAAACGGTGCTGAGAAATCAAATTAAGTGAAATATTTTTGAACACTCACCAAGATCTGAAGAGATGGACTCAGGAACGACAACCTTTAAATTCTGTGTGAGTCAAAATAAAATCAAGACTGTTTTATAAGGCTGGAATTAAATCAGCAGACATATCAAAAAGCCCAGATGAGATCTTGTTTCCAATAACAGTGGTGTACAATCTACAGTGTGTAAATCTACACTCACTGCTCCCCGGTCAATAAAGAATGTGTGGAGATCCATGAAGACTCGTCTGGTCTCTTTAGAGTTGGTTTGTTTGTACAGGTCCGCGTACAGGTAGCACAGCTGAGGACAAGAAGGCCTCCCCGGATCAGTACACAACATCAACAGCCCCACATTGTGACAGCACAGCAACAGTGAAGGAATGGGTTTAAGACATTGCATGCATCTCTACCAAGGGTCTTACCAATGGAGTGGGGTCAAACTGAGAAATGACGTGATGCAGGAAGGCTGCTAGATGGGCAGGGCGAGACTTGAGCAGCTCAATGCTTTGGAAGCTGTTGCACTGGCCATTTGTCTGAAAGATGTTCGGCACAACAGTTAATAACCTGCCTTACCTTCCAACATGTTTCCTACGCATGACACGGATATAGGCGGGTATCTGCAGGCAGTAAATTACCTGCTCCTGGTCTGAATCAAAGTAGTCGTCCTCGGCTCCAATAATCTGCGACATGAGACGAAAGTGGGAGGGACTGCTTACTGTGCCGGGGGACAGAGAGTCCTGGGGGAGGGGTCAAGGAGAGATAATATTGTGTTATGAGTTATATTTTGCAAAGGCCCTCTAACCCCTCCACTTTAGGTGCACTTGTGTCTATTGGCATCCGGTTAGCAAAGGCACCCTGCATTCAGCTCCCATCAGCGCTTACCAGCTCCACAGCGTCCTCCGTCTCGGGGGAGTGGCAGGAGTTGAAGCTGTCTCTTGGAGTGCTCTTTGGACTGGGATAGAATGACTCCCGCTGGCTCGTGCTGTCATTCCCCAGGCCGAAGGCACGAGAGAACTGCAGGTGGGGTGGAATAGAAAGGTATGAGCATAGCAGATTGTGTCTGCGGAAGATGCAAACCTCTCTCTAGGGCAATTAGCTAATATAGAATATAGCGTATCCACATCTGAGAGAAGAGGAGCGATTATTTTATAGTTACTCAAGCACAATAAAAACACAAGCCAAGTAGAGCTTATGCCTTAAATATATCATTAATTTGCCTCAATTTATTTAGGAATTAAGGTTTAAGATAGTCTTCAGAGAGTCTTGAGGGTAGCCACCTTTCACTAAACATAATCTCACCCGCGGGTGAGATTATATACTTGACTTAATGTCAAGTATATAGCTAATGTATACACTCGCTTTGGGTCCTTGCTGTGTAAACGAATCAAGACTTTATTTCACTCTGTGGCAGAATATGACCGTTGCAGCACCCAACTGCAAAAGTGCAGAATGCATTAATGCCAATTGGGCTGGAATCAACAACAAAAAAGTGTTCATTCATTAAAAAACTACAACTATAAGCTCATTCGCCTATAGGGATGAAGGCAGTGCCTTAAGATGTGCATTGAAAGGCGGGGTTCACCCTTTAGGGTGTGCAGGGTTATAACAATGGTAAACGGGGGCTTACGGGGGAGCTCCCGGATCCGTCTGTGCTGCCGTCTCCCTTAGAGGATGGGCTGTGCTGGGTCTCTACCGTGCTATTCTCGTCCGCATCCCTCATCAGAACTGCATCCTGGGAGGAACAAAACAACATCCCATTAAAACACCATACGTGTCATCTGTTATGAAGAAACAAATGAAAAACAAGGTTATCCGTACTACACGGGTTGACAACACGTAGCATTTTTAATAAAACTTTACGATACAATTTTGGAGCAAGAGCGAGGGCACATAAAGGAAGTGATGTTGTGTGCGATTTGTATGGGATATAAATTCAGATTTGTCGGAAACCACAAAGGAATGGTTTCCGACAAAGAAAGCCTAATCCCTGGATGGGATCAGGATTAACATTTGTCTGGGACAATTCCTAAATGCATTGTTTGGATGTTAGTGGGGACAACGTCACTAGACTGGCACCGGTAAACTCCGGGTTTGTGCCAAATGGCATCTTAATATTACGTGCAGAGACACCTTACGGGCGCGGCCCCAAAAGGTTATTTTATCAATATACCCAACTCTTTGTTTTTTTTTTTAAACAAGACATAACATACAGTAACCCGGATGCCGAAATTATAAACGCCAAAATTACGAATGGCGGCGGCAGACAATCAACCTAATCTACCAACCACAATGTTGTCTGTAAAAGCATCTGAACCTCATAGCACTAACCTCCATGTTAAAAAGGGTAACTGGCTATCTGGATTACCTGTGCTGCTCCAGCGGCCTTGAAGAGCTGACCCTGCAGCTGAGGAATGTGTTTCTTGGCTTCCTGGATTTTTTTCAGTAGTTTTGGGGAATGGTTCCTGCTATACTCGTCCTTCATGGCCTGGGGTTGGTGCAGGGGGTTAGCGGGGGCGCAGGGTTAGATGGGAGTTTGATCAGTTTTCATTCTCAGCATCAGTTGACCATGCTACAGTTCACTTTGTGGTTTACATGTTACACGGGAAGGAAGTGTAGGAGACAAGCAGCTACTGGCTCTTAAAACCACAGGACAAACAGCATTCTTATCAATCCTCGACACACTGCTCGTCTCCATACGCAGGCTATGTTATATTTATGGAGAGATGAGAGCACTGCTGTACTTTTCTATAGACAGGGTTAAACCACAATGTGAAGCCTCAGACCCATACAGTGCTAAGACAACAATATTAATATTAATATAAATATTGATTGAATTGAATGATTATTTTTGCAAACCTGCAAATCCTGCAGCTCCTTGGAGAGCTTCCTCTGCAAGATCCTGTCCTTATTGTGGCTATTTTCATCCTGTGAAATCGAATAAAGCCATCAGATTAGCTTCACATGCTCAAGACGGACATTGCAGCATTGTGACAAATGTAAAGCAGCTAGGTGGCAGACAGCAGGAAGCGGTAGACAAAGAAGCACCAGTTAGGAGGAGGAAAGCATTCAAACGCGGAGCCGTTTGTGAAGTAGGTAAGGTGCGTAATGGTGAGGCGGGACCGGGAGAGGGCCCAGCAGAGTGAAAACAGTACCCATGTTGGCACAGTGGAGTTGGCACGGACCAGGGGACTGTACGGCCGCTCCGCTGCTGGAGAGTTGGGAGAGGAGACACTGGCTCCCGACATTTCCGTCTCTGCTTCGGAAAGGGGGATCTGGGCAAGCCCAGGCGGGCGCCCCAGTACTGTGAGGGCCACATAGGAGCCCGCTAGAGGAGCAGCAGAGGTGAGGCTCAACATGAGTGTGTGTGGTTATGATTTCATAATCAACAGTATTAGGCAACATTAGCATCCAGAAGAAACAGTAATCAAAGGTAACTTACATTTGATAAGCGTCACCACGTCAACGTGGTTAGAGTCTGTAAGTATGGTTCCATTAACCTGAAGGACAACAACAACACAACAGTGCTACACAAAGGTGTGTCATAATAGATTAACCATCGCGTCCTTGGCTCGAAATAGATTAAAACCACTCATGCAGCCGCATAAGCAATGTAGGCTATATAATGACATTTCCTAACCAGGAGGTGGCAGTGTAGAGTTTGCCTGTTAGCCTTGGACTGGGATTCAGAATACGGAGAAGTGAGTACAATACCTTGATGATCCTGTCTCCTGTCTGAACACCTGCCCGCATAGCAGCCCCATCTAGCAAACAGAGAGAACCAAAGTTAAAGTAACAGTGAAGGAAGGAAAAAAAACAAAAAACAGGTAAAACAGAATGCGTAAAAGCATGACACAAGATGTTGCAAAGGGACTATTTGAGTGCTACTTATGAAAGACCATAACAGTGGTTATGCCACGAGAAAGACCGGTTTCACGGCTCCACCCCAAACAAAAGGATTTAGAACTGAGACAGGTTATTATGAGATCTAAGTCTGCGGAGGGACTGTAGCAACAGTGGCATGCATTTGACATTTTAGTGAACCTGACAAAGTGTCACTGGTATATCAAGTCTGATCTGTACTGTGTAATTTGTGCTTTTGTTTTTTGCCATTTTAGTGTCACGAAGGCCTATGTGAAATGACAAAAACCTTTCTCAGTCAGTAAAATTCTAGAACATAAGTAAACATTTTTGTAGCTAAAATTATACCTAATATATCCAATAAAAAAGGTATTCAGTGTTTTCCAGACAAATTATGCCATATGAAAGGCTTGAATCAGCTTTCCCTTCATTTAACCTTTAAAGTCTGGAGCTTAATTTATGGTATTATTTGTGGCACAATTAAAAAATTAAATAAAATAAAGTAAAAATATATAGCCATGGAAAAAATTAAGAGACCACTGCATATTCTTGTAAATATAATATAAATATCAAAAATGTAAAAACGTATGATTAAATATAAATGTAATTGTGTGTGTGTCATACATACATACATACATACATACACAAAGTGTGTAACAATGACAGAGTGCCCCACCACCATCCCTTATCCACCAGTGGCTGCATCTCCCTGGTCTCTCCAAACTGCTATTATAATGTGTTCAGTTTTTGGTGACCTGATGACAACCCACATCAGCCTCTACAGGCGGTGAGAGCCTGCTGGAGACCATGGCGGTGCACTGCTATAGACTTGTTTGTTAGAGGACAACTTGACAAGGAGAGGGATGCAGCCACTGAGAAAACCATGGAGTCAACACACAGTTACAGAGTCAAGAGCTATTCTACTTCTCCAAGCTTGACGTCCGACAAGCAGATGTTTTTTCCCCACCACCAAAATACACAGCAGTCCCAATTACCCTTCATGTGTTTGAGTTCAGGGCACACCGTCATGACAGTTTGATACCAATGCACCAAGAAGAAGAGCCTATGACTTTATTATTACAGTTGAGGCTAGCAGCGGCATTGGCAGTTACACTGCCTTTGTCTGTAGCTTACTTTGAGAATCAGTCTGTTATAGGCCCCCCACCCCTCTTACCTTCTTTGACTAGCTGCACAAACACTGGGTTGTCACCGCTGACAGTGAACCCAAAGCCATTTTCATCTTTCTGGATGATTACACATCGCTGGACCAGACCTGTAAGTGAGATAAAGACAGTGACATAATGTCTGCAACACGGTATAACCAGTGAAAATGCAGCAAACCCATTGAAGCAGATTCATTAAAATGAAAACCTATTGAGAACTAAAACTCATGGCCCACTGTTCTTGCAATGTCTGCGATAAATGCATAATTCCAATGCAAAAGCTGGAGATGCAATGAGTTGTTGATGCATTCAGAGTATCATTACCATTTCAAACTTGTGCTTTCATTCCAAACAAAATCGGAAAAATAACACATTCAACTTTCAATTCTAGCTTCACACAGGGGACAATGTAGATGGCAGCGCTGATATGTTAGGTCAGTAAACATGAACCCTCTCTAATAAGCTGTAGTCAGTGTTATGCCTTCCATACACAGGATACAAAAACAACAATTTTAGAATATCCGATGGGAAAACCAATGTAAGTAAATATTACATTTGTGTCTGTTGTAGCTAAATGGAAACCTTCCATTTGGTTGTTTCAATGGGACAAAAGGTCAATCTAAGGAAAGAAGCTTTTCTGTTTTTTCTTGGGTTTGTTGCAGAATGATGAAGAGATAAATGATGTCACACTGGGCCTTATCTACTGTCATCTACTGTCTGGCCAACAGTGTGATGTGACAACATGGCACACAAGAATAAAACGGAAATAAAAAATGAATGTAAAACAAAGGTCTACAGTCAGTGTTCAAATGTCTTCCATGTTATTATCAAGATCAAAATTTGAACTACATTTCCCCAAAGTACAGAAACTTTGTTTTCGCCTTGAAACCAAAGGGTGGCCCTTGAAGCTAGCTGGTTTGTGCTGTGTCCAAGGTTTCCCGGGCAGTGCAACATCAACCAGAGAGGTGTGGAGGTCAATAAGCCTCCACACCTCTCCTAAGATTTAGGGTGGGGGCTGGGGAGTGGAGGGGCCACGAGAACACGGGCAGAGGTTGGAAGGGCCATGGGCTGGTGGAGGGCAATAGAGGGAGGGGTAAAGTCTCTGATGGAAGACAAAGGGGGAAGGTGGAAAGAGAAACGGGGACAGCCGTGTAGTTTAAAAAAGGAAAAAAATCAATTTATGCTTCACAGTTTGTTAATAATTTGGGTTGGTTGTCAGTTGACATGCTGACATGATGATCTGGCGCAGCTATCAAAGCTACTGTGTTTTTTTCCAAAGGATAAACTGAGGCTGAAATGCGAGTGCTGGTCCTTAGGAGGATGAGGACCTGCAGTACACTCCAAGATCTAGACCTATCTAATGCACCAATTAGGCCGATGGCATAAAATACAGCATGCTCAACAGTGGCCTGCTGTGGGAACCCTCACCCTTCTGTTTATTAAATGCTAAAGGTATGGTATAGGGGTGCACCGATTGACCGGCCAGTGACCGGATACGGACGATTTTCACCTTGACCGATGGTGACCGGCGATAAGGTTCAGGTTCACGCGCCCAGTAATTGACTTCTCATCTAGCTCAGTAGGCTAGGACTGTAGCTAGTTGTCATGGTAGCCTAAACTGATGTGAAACATGTCTGCGGTGTGGAAATTCTTCAGTGTCCGAGGATAGGTGAAGTAATTTAGGCTACTAATTGTAAGTCGCTTTGGATAAAAGTGTCTGCTAAATGCTTAAATGTAAATGTAAGGTATTAACCCAATACTTAAAGCACACTGGGTAAAGATTTCATACTATATAGAAAGATAATCTAGGCGATGTAATGTGACATACCTAATTTGCTGTCACAAAAAATATGGGCTAGTTTAATGGTCAATAAAACAATGTGTGCATGACATAATCTCTTGCTAGGTGTGACGACGCGCAAATGTCTTTTTAGAATAAGAACACTACCAGGAGAATAACTTTGTGTTAGCCTTAACCCTCTAACATTATGGCGTAACCCACAATTTTTTTTTAAGATTCTGCATTCTCTTACTCCTAAAAGACAATTAGGCCAAAGGTACCTTTGTCTGCAACCACCCATGACAGCTCGATTGCATTAACTAATTCAAATAGTTTGTCCCAAATGTTGTGATCAAGAGTCACTAACTCCCTAAATAGCTGTTATAATATTGCTGGCAATCAAGCAGATACTTAGAAATTGTAGATTATCACAAATGGTTAAATGGGTGTGTGTGAAGAAAAAATAAAGATAAGATAAAAGTAAAATGGTTCATTGATATTGATGTTGATATTGTTGCCTGGCAACAAAAACAACAGCTCGAGAAGTAGAAATAGGGAAATGCGTCAACCACCATGACGTAACCAACCTATTATTGTTCAATCTTTTTTTCCCTTTTGCTTTTCTTAAAGTCTAGTTGAATGTGCATAGAGGGTTGCATTTATAGTTATTTACACTTATATCTACATTTATGCTATACGATTATAAGAAGTGTGGGGTTGGGAGCTATGAACAGCTGTCAAAAACGTTTAAGAAGTGCTCCACAAGAACAAGCACCTAGTGGCAAGTTCTAAAGCATGAATAATAAGCACAGCAATCACACCATCCATCCCAGCGGAAGCTTCTTACCACAGGACTCAGGCTTGCCCTCTCCTAGCACACTCCTGCTCTTCTGCACCACCAGAGACTCTGGCCACAATGCCAAACGCCACGGACAACACAGCAGAGCAACACACACACACACACACACACACACACACACACACACACACACACACACACACACACACACACACACACAC
>JAODLI010046529.1:0-17049 GCA_027575585.1 Percopsis omiscomaycus
ATCTGCTTGCAAAAACTGGTGGTTAACCAGTTCAACTGTTGACAAATGTACTAATTATAAGTCGCTTTGGATAAAAGAGTCTGCTAAATGCTGTAAATGTAAATTAATGAAGGATATTACTTAGCCACTGTAAGTGTCATGGGATATGAACTGTACACTTCCCATCATTCTTTGTAAACTTGAGAGACTGCTGAGCGTAAAAATCCCAGGAGATCAGAAGTTTCTGAGACACTCCAAAAACTACTAACCATTCATAAGTAAAGCCCTTAAGATTTCTCTAAAAATTAGTGATTTTCAGGTCACTAATTGTTTCATAATAGTGGTAATATGCTTTCTTTTTCATAAGACAAAAAAAACCACATGCACAGTAAATAAATGAGGGATCATAATCCTTATATAATCCAAAATTTTACGAGATGTTTTTATCCATGTCAACTTAAATATCAGGACAAAATATCAAGACGAGATGTAGGATTTAATCTGACTTGAATAAACTTAAATTCTGTCTTTGTAAACAGGATAACATGACTGCACCAGAGCTCAACGACTATTTAAAGATATTCAGGTAGGTATCATACTCGGTACAACTGTTAAATATTCATGGTTTGTCCACATTTAGGGCAAACATTCACATGCAATACATAATGATATTAGTAATACAAATGATATTTATTATTTGGACCTATTTTCCCTTTACCTTCTTTACTAGGATAGTTTAGTGGTCTGGGTGTTCGTCTCCCAGCCGCAAGGTCATGGGTTCAAACTCTGGAATTGACCTACCTTTTTCTTTTAAATGGCGGCGTCTGGTGCTTCATTCGACTCATGATTCCTATTGCGTTGGGAGAGTACTTACCCTGAAGTAAAGGGGCTAAATAAGTCCCTCAAAACAGCTTCTAAGAACTATGATCAGTGCAGACACACAAAAAAGGGGGTCCTTCCATAGTTATAAGAACTATGAAAAAGTTCCTCCGCTCCGAAAGTGCCTATAGTAAGTCGCTTTGGATTAAACCGGCTAAATAACCTAATTATAAACACACACACAAATGTGCTCTACATGCACCATGAAGGAAAATCATGCAAATCTGTCTGTATTTATAAAGCTGCATTAACACTGTGATTGTCTTGTGTAGGCCTAAGAGGTTGACTCTGAAGGGTTATAAACAGTACTGGTTCAAGTTTCAAGATACCTGCATCGCTTACTTCAAGAGCAAAGAAGAGAGCATTGGGGAACCCATTCAACAAATAAATCTCAAAGGTAATATATGACAGCATATTTCCTCTTATGTGACCACTTATCCAAAAAACAGATGCGGCATTACACCTAATTAAATGAAAGACATCAGAATAAAACAGATTACATGCAACTTAAAGGGAAACTCCTCGATTTGTGTTTAGAATTACCCTTGTAGTTAAAACTAGCGTCTCCCACACCCGAGTGCCGAGTAGTTCGCATTTGTGGTGGTTTGTGGATAATGGGCGAGAGCAAACGCGAGCCAGAGGAAAACACACACAGGCGAGGACCAGTCGTGAAACGCGTAAAGCGTAAAGTTAATGCGTCAACACAAAGCAAACAGGGCATGGACGCCAAACAATGACCAACAACTCAGAGAGTTGTTGGGGAAACTAAATACTAGCCCCAACTAACGGTAATGTCCCGCACCTGTGGGGCTAATCCTCCACAGGTGCGTTGCGGGTAAAGGAGGCACGGAGCGCGCATGGGCCTGTGCGCGCTGATCGTGACAGCATTCCTCAACTCACATAGGCTCACAACATTCTCTACCCCTTTCCCCTATTAAGCCAGTCTCACTTTTGTGGACAGATGTCTTTCAAACATAAACAGTGTAAAGAAATGTGGAGATCTGATGTGCAATAACGCAATAGAGGAGTTTTAATTTAAACATAGGGATGTTAGAAAACATAAAAACTACTGTATATTAATTTAGAGTAGGATTTATCCCTATATGACATCCTTATTATTTCCCATATGCTTTATGTTATTTCTGTTTATCACCATTCATAGAAATAAGGGTTTTAGTTTAGTTAGAGCAACCTTGAAATCTCAAAGTGAGCAGACACATTGCATTAAGGTAGTAGTGTGTAACAGCTAGTATTATTATATGCATTAAGTAAGCATTTTAAAACCATACCGTTATGGATAAGGTGGTGTTTATGTATGTACGACCCCCTCGTGCTCAGGGAAATTTTATGAACCACTTGTTTTTGGGTCGCTGTGGGTAAAAACCTGATATTATCGCTATTATTATCGGCATTTCAAATAAAAATACTGGCATTGACCTCTGACCTCTATGCAGGTTGTGAAGTAGCTCCAGACGTCAATGTGGCAGCTCAGAAGTTCCTGATCAGACTGCTGATCCCAGCCCCTGAGGGCATGAATGAGGTCTACCTGCGCTGTGAAAATGTGAGGCCATGCACTGATTCCGTGCAAATGCAAATGCGCAGACACAAGGCAGGAAAAGACATAGAAAAGCTGCATGAACAAAATAATAAACACACAATCATTTACTCACCATTACCCTCTATCTACTATACTGTATAAAGATACACTCCTCCATGGGTTTGTACAAAACTAAATTTGCAGCGGAGCAAAAATTATGTGTGCATTTTCAGTTCATACATACACCTAATGGCTGGACCCAAGAAGTAACTACTAGAAGTAGCTACTCTTTACCAACTTGAGCTCTGAATGGGAGTGGAATACACTGTCTCCGTTCCTCTGGCTTTCAGCTTTGGTGTAAACCCGGCATTATAGCACCACCAGAACCTCCCAGAGGTAGGAGGAAATAATAATGTGTACCTATAGGAGCCATGTAGGGGGGAGGTGTAGAGAAAAGTGCCAGCCAGTAAGCATAAAGGTGTGTTAGGGACATTTCAACACCTTTTTCAAGTCTCTCTCTCTCTCTCTCTCTCTCTCTCAGGAACAGCAGTATGCCCAGTGGATGGCAGGCTGTCGGCTGGCCTCCAAAGGGAAGAGTCTGGCAGACACCAGCTTCCAGAGTGAGATCCAAAGCATCCGGTCTTTCCTGGCCATGCAGAAAACCGCCCCCAGCTCTCAAGGCAATGTGCCCGCCACTGAAGACAGCATCAACACCCACAGCCTAGTTTCCCCTCGTTACCAGAAGAAATACAAGGCCAAGCAGGTAACAGCTGCCATGTGAGATAGCATTTTATATAGGGGGGGGGGATGCAGACACAGGTGGCAGGGTGGCCTAGTGGTTGGTAAGATGATTCAGGATCATTTTTGTTTGATTTAGCAGGTCATCACTTCTCAGTCTTGTAGAGCTGGGCTGGGCACCTAATCTTGAAATATGAAAAGAGAAATATTAACTTTGTTTGTCCTTTGTCAAATCGAATTCACCTGTATGACAGACGTTATGTAAAACAGTGCATTTTAATGTATTTTGTTTTTTGTAATAACGTTTATGATAAATCATCACCTGCAATGTTACAAATGGCTATATATTAATATTTAACCATGTCAAATGACATCTCAGAAGACATGGTTTTATGTTGTTGTTTTTTTTAAGTTAACTCCTCGTATCCTGGAGGCCTACCAGAATGTAGCTCAGCTCTCTCTGACCGACGCCCTGCTGCGCTTCCTGCAGATATGGCAGGCGCTGCCAGATTTTGGCATCTCGTATGTTGTCGTCAGGTATGTAGAAAGGGGATTGTTTATAAACCCCCCTTTTTTATTTATTTATTTATATTCAGGCCTAATACTGTGCTTGCTTGTCACTGTGTCTGCTGTAGTCGTTTAGCCCCTAAAAACACATTAGCATAAAAACATGATGTATACAAAAGTGTAGATTGTGCTGGAAAAGCGTTTACCAGTGAACATTTATTTTTATGTGTGGGCACCATACGTTATATGCAACATGTAAAACATTTAACAACATGTACCGTTGTAACAGTAACAACAGTAACAGAGGACACTTGTGCAAAAGAAGGTTCATGTAGTAGCTTTGTCAAAAGACACTGAAGATTCTCATGATAACTAATGGAAAGTTTAGGACGGGTGTATTGAGATCTTTGAACCACATCTTGTTATTTGGTCGGACAGGTTCAAGGGCAGCCGTAAAGATGAGGTTCTGGGTATTGGCCCCAACCGGATGATTCGCATTGACCTGGGTGTGGGTGACGTGGTCAAGACCTGGCGCTACAACAACATGAGACAGTGGAATGTCAACTGGGACATAAGACAGGTCCCTATGCTTCTCTCAGCTCCAATAAACTGAACTTTTCCCCAACACTAACCACTCAAGTACTTCATGCCATTCTCTATTGTGTGCGTTTTTTTCTTCTTCTTTTTTTAAACAGGTAGCCATTGAGTTTGATGGGAACGTGAACATCGCCTTCAGCTGTGTGACGTCTGACTGTAAGATCGTTCACGAGTTTATTGGAGGTTACATCTTCATGTCGACGCGCAGTCGTGATCAGTCTGACACGCTCAATGAAGAGCTCTTCCACAAGCTGACAGGAGGCCATGAGGCTTTATAAGACAGTAGCAACAGAGTCTATACATCAATCTGTACAGCCTAATTTGTCCATCTTTTAGTGCTTAGCGGTTTTTTAAAGTTAAATCTTACCATCTATCCTTTCTTAAAACACATTTATTCATATGTGTATACTTCAAGGCTTCAAGTCCACAAGATGTTCAGATGTTTAATTGAATAAAACTATTGTTGTCGGTTATTTGTTTTTAACCTTCATTGGTTTCAAATTATAAATCACATCAGGTGTCTCGTAGACCAAAGATAGATACATTTGTCTGAAGAAAAACACAAGGAAATACTTTAAGCAAAGTTGTGGACACAGAAATATCTTTTGGAGAAATATTGGATTCCGATGGAGAGGGGAAAAAACATACTGAGACCGAATCAGCACAGTATATGTGGACTTAGGGAAGGCAGAGGTCAGGACCCGTATTCACAAAGCATCTTAATGCTAAAAGTATCTCCTAACTTTAGAAGAACTTTAGATTTAGAAGAAACTTCTAAAAATCAGTCCTAATTTTAATCTTACATTTAAAGAGTCTTACATTTTTTACCTAAGTATTTCACAAAAGCATTTTAGCGCTAAAACCAGCTCCTAAATCTGTGAAAAGTTAAGGGTAGACGAGAGGGCTTCCTAAGTCACTAGAGGGCAAAATCACAAACAATCCTAAAACGGCTGCTGCAGGGTCAATGCTCGCCTCCAAGTCTCAACCCCGTTATGCTGGTCTCTGAGTGCCCAAGGACACTGTAGCCTACACCACTGAGGCCACAGGCAATAGAGCCTTGGGTGCTGAGCCTCCTCCTAATAAATGCAATCAATATTTTGAATAATAGTTTACGTGTTATTATAACCTGCAATGACGTGTATAGCGAGAATACATTGATGTTAATTTTCGTATAGGCTAAATACTTAAAATTATATAAAACAAAACATTGTGGTCAAGTGTAGTTGAAAATAATTAGCAAATATATAATTAAAGGCTAATGTCCTATTACCTGTGGCGGCAGTTTGTCGCTTGAATTATGAATTCTGAAATCTCTGCCCTTGCCTGAGACTGCAAAGAATACCAGCGCTTTTCACACTCCTCGTGATTCTGGCAGGGCCTTTGTCCACCAAATGCGTTTTTTTGCACTGGCAGACGGACCCGAAAGTACGCAGGATACGTGTGAGCCATATTGCGTATACATATACATACGAACTTAATACATAGTTAGCGTGAAGTATATCACGGCCTTTAGACGTGGTCTGACCAGGTGGAGATGCTAGCGCAATATTTGGTTTTATTTGACACCAAACTAGCACTGTTCCACCTGATTTTGCCGAAACACACTCTATAGCCTACTGCGCTCCTACACATAATATAAATTACACCAACTAGCTATTAATACACATTTAATATAATAAATGCAGCATGATTATGTGGTCATTACTTCCTAGAATCAAGATTGAATTTGTATTTGTTTGTAAGTGTTTACCATATGGTATTTTAAGACATTTCCTTAAAAGAAAACTTGTATCAATTATCTCTCTTGGCATGCTGGGTGACAGAAGTTTGTGTTCATATCTTACAGAAACAGTTAAGGCAGACCGTTAGAAAATAGAAACCGCAGTGTCATGCCTGTTTCCCATTTAACAGTATCCTCCTTCCTGTGTTTATTCACGTCTCTCTCTCTGTTTAGTATACTTCAAAATGCATTTTAATTTGACAGGATAGTGAATTTTACAGAAACTGTTATTCATTTATCATCACTTATTTTTATTCCATAAAAATAAATCAAATAAAAACTGCACATCATATTCTTGATGTATCCCCATGAACTGTCAAACAAAAATACGTGTATAAAATGAATGTATGAAATACTCACCCTTCATATGCTGAAAGAAAAAAGTTTGTACTCAAATCCTTTCAGGAAGAATGTACAGTAGCATTACCATTTTTACAACCTTTTTACTTCCAGCATTCCAGCTGTGTCCAGTATGCCCACAAATGTGACAATGAAAATAAGACATTTTAAATGTTTTCCTAAATGTTCTGTTATTGATCAATTTAAAGGGAAAATTGGAGATTAACATTGGTGTGCTGAGTGGATGGGACTATTCTCTGCTCCTCCCCTTACAGAAGTCCAAGGCTCACATCATTCTCTACCCCTCCTCTTATATAACATATCAGAGTGCAGGGGTGATCATTTGGGGTTCTAGGGGTGCTATAATGCAAACAAGGAGTGCACCTTTAACAACAAACATTTTAAACGTGCTTGCATGGGAACTAACACGGTATTGCCAACCCTTTGGCAGCTGACTCAATCACTGTCCAATAACAGAAAAGCGTAAAAGCTGCGTGTGAAGTAGGCGAGTACAGGCGCGAGCCAGAGGAACAACGCAGACCAGTGTGGAATAGGGGTAAAGCGTAATTTAATAACTGAAAACACATAGTGCAGAGCTTAACAGCAAAACAATGACCCAACAGCACCTAGTGCTGGTGAGGAAAATATATAGTGTCCACAATTAAACCAAAGGAGATGCACCTGAGTGTGCTAATCACACCCAGGTGTGCTGCAGGGAAGGGAGGCACTGTGCGCGCACGGACCTGTGCGCGCCCATCGGGACAGAAAAGTGTTCTCTGAGGTTATTTCAGTGGTAGGAGACTCCCTGAAACAAGAGAATAAAATGTACTGGTTGTAAACGTTGGCTCTCCCAAAATCTATGATCCATAACTCCAGTGGCAGCCTTACTTTTGGGCTTTAACTGGAGTGCTTTGCTGAAATATTTGGGCAGCAGTTTGCCTTCTGCATCCCCTGGAGTCAGCAACACACCGTTCTCTGACCAGAAGAACTGGATACCGTCTGTGTAGCACACGTACACGCAAACAAATATTGTTACACTCAGACAGTGTTTAGTAGGGATGGCAAGCTCAAACCTTCGAAACGGTTTACACTTTTGAAACAATTGGTTTGAAGTGTTCCAATACACTTCGGAGCACTGCTATTCTGGCATCTGCTGGAAGCCATTTAAGTGTGTGGAAGGCTCTTGTCAGAGTGCAGGGGTGAAAATTTGGGGTTCTAGGGGTGCTATAATGCAAACAAGGAGTGCACCTTTAACAACAAACATTTTAAACGTGCTTGCATGGGAACTAACACGGTATTGCCAACCCTTTGGCAGCTGACTCAATCACTGTCCAACACTGTCCATTAACAGAAAAGCTGTTAGTGGCTGTGGAAACTACATATCACTGCAGACCAATCAAACTTGAGAATGATTTCTTCAAAGAATTTGTTTGTTCTTTTTTGCCCAGCACTAGCGTCACAGTGTCAACTGCTCAATTGCTCATGCTCGTGTAAAATTAACAATAAATATATAGCTGCAAGCAGCAATAGACGGGCTAGCCTTTTTGAAGGCCGCAGAGTCACAGAAGCCACCGGGCAGCCTCGGGGCACCCCCGGAAATTCACCTGCCAAGTTTCGGTCGAGGCGTCACAAAAATACTGTCACTTCCTTTTTGGCGGTTCGCCACCGACTTCAAAAGGCCTGTTGCTACATAACCGTTTTGAAATTCAAAAATCCACTAAAGTGTCTTTGTGAGAAACGATCTAAAGTGCATCTGACCAATTTTCATTAAGATCAGAAATAATAAATTTGAAGAGGTTTTTTCATAAAATTCAAGGCAGGAGGGCCTGAGGATTCTGGAGATACAAGTTTTTTGAAAATGTGTTAAATATTTCAAAAGTTATGAGCAGAAACGGGAATCAAATATTACGTTTTGACAATGACAGGTGCCAATTGTATGAAACTTCTTGGGTAGTATCAGTTCACTGATACTACCCAGTAACCTGTCAATCGGCTGAGGAGTCTTGAAGATACAGTGTCGCTTCCTGATTGGCGGTTTTCACCTCCATCGTAGGTGGGGTTACTGGAAAACTACACCCACCAAATTGCTTGAGGGTCACAGGGACATGGGTCTGAAGAGTAATCTGATGTTTTAAGCAGTTCTGATCTACAGTTCCTGAGATATTCAATTTTCTATTTTCAAAAAACATTTCCTGGTTGTGCAGACACCGCGAAAATACAATCAGCGATCTGCTATAGATACCTTTTCTATAAGCATAAACTGTTTCACAAGCACACTATTAGTGTAATTAAGAGATTCGCTGCAAATCTATATTTTTATATGCTTAGAACACTTTTTGTCAAATCTGCAAGTGCCGAAACAACAGGAATCGTTCCCAGCTTGGGTGTCGAAAATTGCCATCCCTATTGTTAAGTGTGTTTGAACTGCAGATATTTAAAGCTGGACTTACCAGAGAGAGCTTTGGGGACGTCAATAAATATGACGAGATCACAGTTTCCCCTCATGCCTGGAAAACAGGTGCACAAGGTCACATCCTTGGAATACTTTTTGGGAAAAGTCTCACACACTTACACATAGCGTACCACTGATAACGCCGTCCTCCCCTGGCATGCCTTTGGCCAGATGGATGTGTCTTCTCTTCATACGGCTGAGGCCTTCCTGCTGGATGGAGCTCCAACTGTGCAGATAGGAGCCATGGACCGCCTCACTGGGACAGTCTGAAGAACCATACAGAACCGGCTTTAGCTCCAAATCTCTTACCTGCCACGTAACAACAACAGCTTTTATTGTGGAGAAGACAATCAATTAATACTGCTGCACATGGATTTACCCTTTGTGTGTGTATATATATATATACATACATACATATATACACACACATGTATATATAATAGACACACTGCCCAGCCTACCTCCAGTGTGTGGCCCTGATTGGCTCGGATTTGCAGGCGGCCATCCTCTGGGTGGCACTGCAGCTTGAAGCGTTGCTTGTCATTGGTGGCCACCACTCTCTCCAAATCGTCCAATGAGAAGGAGGAGAACTGTGGGTGAGCCAGGACCTCGTCCACAAGAAGAAAGCCATCTAAGATGATGATTGATATGCTCAGAAAGACGGAATCGGTAACTACGTTTACAGGCTCATTTTATATAATACTTCTCTATAATTGTAGAATATGAACATAAAAAGAGGACAGGATAGACTAGAAGTTAGGGTGGTCGACTCCCATCTGTAAGGCCTGAGCTCAATACCCAACAAACCCGGCCTACCTCTAAGCATCCTTGAGCAAGATGCCTAACCCCTACATCCTGATATATTCTGAACACCAGTGAAATAAGAATGTACATGTACAAGAATGTGTGTTTTGGATAATATAGAACCACATTAGGACACAATACCTACAATTTAATGCTGTTACTTAATGTTATTGTTATTAAATGTTGGCTTACAATACAGGCCTATTACTACTGCACTTACTGTACAGCAAGAATGCAAAGCACTGTAGACCTATAGTGCATTTTTCTTTTACATTTTGGTACAATATTCGGACATACAAGACAAGATTCTTGTGGTTCGACTGATGCAAACTATTTCAAGGTACAGCAGGCAACCAGGGTCGGACGACGGAGAGGTCAAAGTGCAGGAGCGAGGACCTGTGTTGAGTTTTGCGTCTGCAAGC
This sequence comes from Percopsis omiscomaycus, assembly GCA_027575585.1. Taxonomy (NCBI): domain Eukaryota; kingdom Metazoa; phylum Chordata; class Actinopteri; order Percopsiformes; family Percopsidae; genus Percopsis; species Percopsis omiscomaycus. Next base: position 10,035 of record JAODLI010046529.1, read on the forward strand.
TCAAACAGCAGCATATGAACAGGTATGTGTATATACATATACATTATATTACTATATTATCTCCCAGTATAATTTTCTCAAAGTTTCTCTGGTGGTTGACTTTGGGTGTCAAAAATGTACAGGCTAAAATTTACGAACTGAGCCTGGATCAGTCGCATCAAGTCCTGGAACTCTGCCTGACTCGTGACCCAAGTCTGATGTTCAAACGGGAATCAGAAAATGCTCCTCCTACGGGCCCTCCTGTATCAGATCAACCCACTTGGCGGTGCAGAGAGATGCCCACATTTGTTGAGGAAAAAGTGCTGTGGACAACATTCAGAGTACTGCGTTTCCATACTACCCAACATGGAGGCCTACATTCTGCAGAAGGGTGTCCTGCGCCTTGCCAGACGCATCTGGAATGACATCCATGCATTGGCTGATCTTCCAAACCCAGGACAAAGTAACAAACGGTTCCGTCACGCAGCATACAGACAATTTGTTGTGTGGCAATAGGGAGCGCTTGTACAGGGTCACAGAGTGGTGATACCAAGTTGCTGTGTCTGGAATATACGCGACCGTCACCCTGATCCACGAGGACAACACAACGGTTTTATCCATAGTAGGGTGTAAGATCAACAACTATGGTACTAATACTGTGGTATTACAAATATGGCCATACACTGTGTGGATGAATACATGTAAATAGTTATTTTTTGGGTTTCACAAGACTGTGGAAAAAGTATAGTTTATCCTGTTTTGGAATTATTTTTTAATAAAATGTTTCAAATAAATGCCTTTTATTTACATTTGCAGCATACACAAACAACTACATTTATGTAGTTATGTCTTATGTCTCAACTACTGACAACCAAATGTGGTATGACACTTGTTTATTGCAAAACTACAAATACTAATCACCTTTATAACAAATATATAAACACCATAAAAAAAAATGATATACATTATATACAGGGAGACAAAAGGTGTGTCCAGAGGCATCTTGACTGATCATGAAGACAGGTTGGACATGCCACGTACGTAGCATGATTCAGTCTTTCGGCAGTGATTGACCTATACAAACAATATCACAATTACCAAGGGTAACATGATTACGACCTTTAAAAACAAAAAACAAAAAAAACACCACATCACTGTAAAAACAACACTATCTCCATCTATTGTGAGTGCAGAGCATTATTTTAGTGCTTTTTATATTGGACAGAATTCAATTAGAGTGATGCAATGCCTTCTTACGCGGAAACTTCACACCTCAGTGTGAGGAATGAATAAATAAATGGCCCTGAGACAAAAGGTTTTAATCAAAGGAACACACATTCCATTACACCCTCCCTCAAGTTTAACCCAAGTGTGAGACATATAAAAACGCAGATAGACAATGTACGTTAGATTCAACTATCAATCATAATTGATTGTGACTCTAAATCCTTCAAGAGTAAGCAACATTTCACTTTCAGTCATTTGCATTAATCTTATAAATGTTTTTTTACTATTACTTTGGCTGAAAAAGGCACACATTTGCCATGATTGTGTCATGACTTTTACAAAACTATTTTAGATTCGAATAAAGATTTCTACGGTTGACATGTAAAAGTCCTAAATGCGTTACATGTAATGTGTCATAAATGTCAACACATTTGAAGTATTTTCAATACAGCCATATGGCTTATAAAATAGCCGTTACTTCTTCAGGCCACAGTTTTTTAACATAACTCACCTATTCCCCTGCTGACTTGAATCTGCAATAGCTCCTGAGTTATTGGGGCAGGGACCCCAGACAGAACCCCATGTTGGCAGGGATCATCAGGTCTTCTGGTTCTTCCGTTGTCGGAGGATAGCATTCTGAAGGTCCACGATGTAACTATAGTCCTTCTCCACCTTCACACTTCCTGGAATTTTTGTTGTACACCTTTCCATACCTGGCAATACAGAAAGGAGTATCAACTTATTGAAAAGTTAGTAACACCTTACATTCTTGTCTTATACAGTAGTTAGCATTTCCACATACAATACAATGTGGTAACCAAAAAAAACAACAACTGTATTCTTTGTTGAAGAACTTACATTGCTTCTATACTCTGGATACTTTGGCTAGCGATACATAGGCCTACTTCATGATATTAACAAATAACCATCCAAATGAAAAAAGCAAGATTACCTGAAATATAGCGACCATGGCGTCACTCTTCAACATCTTGAGATCTCGCAGTTGTCGCCATCGCTTATTTGTTCATAACCTGTTCGAACAAAGTCTTCCTTTTTTTGCCAGTTCTGGGTTGAACTGGGAATTTCTCTGCCATAACTCAGATTAGCTTGGTACGTCCTGCCGCTTCTTCTCCTCAGCTCTGTATGACCGTTGAGTAGTATGTACGTAACTTCGTCAGATAAGAGTGTGAGCCGGGGGTGCGCGCCTACTCAGGTATCTCTGGGCACGTCATTGAGGTTGAGGTTAAATGACAGTTACCCTGCCAATCACTGCATTCGATATTCTCTCATTGGCTTGGTTTATAGTAGGCCTGTGCCTACAACAGACACTTGATTGTTTTCAGCCGTGTTTCAAAGCTTTTATTTTTTGGGCTTTTATTAGTATATAAAGTCAGTTTCAACGAATATGACAAAAAAATGTTTAGAAAATAATTGCCTACCCTAGCTTTAACAGCATAATGAAAACCAATCAAATTCATCCATGAGCCCTTTTATACTAAATTGCACAAGGCAGTTTAATACCACATAGGATATGACATACCTGTTATATAAACACATGATATATTTTGTATTGTTTAGTTACATTACAAACATACAGTTTATGGGGTAGTAAACTAGTATAGGCCTATGCAAAACATAATGTTGTATAAAATATCTATAAAAAGGGTCTAACACACAAACACACACAATATAAAGCTTTTTACCATGGATAACTCTAATCATCTAACCTGTGTTCATGTGAAGACCCATCTGCTTTGCTCCATGCCGCAGAGTGTAGGTCAGAGTCTTTGAGAGGCGGAGATCTCTATTCTGGAGAGGGGTGGAGAAATAGTCTATTTTCATATAGCTTTTAGCTTATTTATTGCCAAAATGTAGTTTTACTGTGTTTCATCTGTGAGATGCTACTTTACATTGGGTGAATTCTCACTGTATAAAAAAAATTATATGCAAAATGAAAATACTACTCCTAATATCAAATTATCCAGCTCTGCCTCATATTGGGCAATTTAAACCGTGAACAAAGTGCTCGAATTGCTTTATGTGTTGTGAACGTGGAGAGTATCTTTTCATTATATGAAACAAGACAAATTAGCTAAATTAGATAGGCCTATTTAATTTCAAACTATGACTAAGCAACTGCACTTAAAACCTTCATTCAACACCTGGCCCAAAAGATGATGACGGACATCAAAAGTGAATGATGTAAAAGTCAAATGAATGTGACTTGAATGTGAATGTGATAAAACATGACCATGTAACATACTGTATTGGCTTACTTTAACTTTATACTGTAGGCCTATCTGTGGTGTGAACAAGGTTACTACAGTAGACTTATCTATGGGTGGAGACACATCATAAGAGAGACATACATAACCTACACAACTCCCACACTATTCAAAATATAGAATGACTAATGAACTAATTATAGAATGACCATTAAAACATACCAGGCCTAAAATGTTCATTGACTTTAACCCCTGAAAGCTACCGACAAGCTGTCAAGTAAATCTCTTTATGGGTCAAGTTCTCACCTCTTCGTCACGGCAACCTCTCTGCTTTTTTCCTCGTCCTCCCCGGTTACCATCCATTAGGAAAGACTCGCACTCGCTACATGGAATGCACCTAGGCCTCAAGAAATGTAAACGTAGCCACTCTTAATAATAGGGACGCTTGGGAGGCTTTTATTAGTAGTTAATACATCCACCATATGTAATAGCACATAGTCCTGCACCCTATTTCCGGGCTATCCTCGATCTTCAAAATATAAAACTAAAGAAATCTATTGTAGCCCTATTTGTTTGCCAATATAATTGTTATATAATATAAAATTGTTCAGCATTCAACCAGCTACACTTCCCGTCACATCCAAAGAAGTTACAGGAGTTAAATGTAGGCTATATCCTACTAAAGTATGAATTAATAAGTCTTATGCGTAACTTTCTTCCGGGTTCTGCGGAACTTTCTTCCGGGTTCTACAAAACAGGTTTAACTACTTCCGGCCGCCCGCTACTGATGTAAACACAGCGTAGTAATGGCCACCTTCACCTATGTGTAACACCAAATTCTGTGACCGCAGAGATCGCTGTCGCACATTTAAACGCTGATTGTTATTGCTTCTTATGGGAAACAAAGCAATAACGGGAGGTCTATCTTGTAGTTACAAGCTCTTCTGATTGTTTGTTCATAGTTTAACTCAAACTGCCGTAGAATAATCAAAACAAATTATTTTAAGTAGGAGATATTCTGTCACTCGGGCGCCGTTACCACTGGGCAGCTTGATTTTACTCACAAAGAAGACTTTGTTACGCAATCAGCGTAAACTGCATACTGTATATAATGAAGGTAAATTCAGTGCCGAGAGTTTAATAATGGTGTTTTTTCACATAATGAAGGCTTATGTAGGGTCCTATGATTTCTGCGATGCGGTAAACGTGGACGATATCGCGGACTTTGACAATGAAAATGGAATCAACGGAATGCGGCCAAAATGTGCCTGCAATTTATAAAAATCAACGTTTTCCATAGCATTATAAGTGTCTTTTTGTCTAATCGTAAATCTAAATAAAGAAACTAAGATGTGTGTGTGTTTATTATGTTAACCCGTAATAAACATCACAGAGTAGCATTAATCGTTAAGATGCTGCTGAAATTATTATTTTTTTTAATACTAATAAAACTACATCGAGCACCATATAGAGGCTGTAACCTAATCCACAAGAGCTGTGGGAGGAAATTATCAGTAATCAAGTAATAATTCGATTGTGATTGTGAACTCATTGTGATTGACCACATAAATAATTTCACATATATTTGAACATTTCAAATGCACATTTGGTTCTATACATCAAATTCAGGCAGAAAACAACTGGCAAATGAAGGGTAGGTACATTTTTACCGATACAGGCATGCAATCGGGGGAAACACCTTTTATGTAGAACAGTGAAGATTCTGACAACCACCCTGCCATAATACTGCAAATCTGTCTAATCTACCTACAGTAAAAGTTTTCAAGACCTGTAGCCATGCTCTGGCAGCAGTCACAGGAACACCTGTTACCTTTTTGGTATGAGAATAAGCCTGCATACTGTATACCCTTATCTATCCCTTTATCCCAAGACCCTTAAGTCTATTCTTGGTTCCATTACTGGTAGTAGCATAAAAGCTGATATACTGTAAGCAGTGGACAGATTTTTTTTATATTACATTATAAATTACAAATAAATTACATTATGTACTGTATACAGTTTTTCCCAATTACCATATACAGTATCTAGTATCCCTTTTTTTGGATTAATTTGTCGGATTTAGACAATAGGCATTAAATGTCTATGGTCTAAACTCCAACCCAGTAGGTGGCAGTAATGTACCGTTAAAGTTGGTTATCAACCGCCAATAAAGAATCGGAGAAGGGGGACAGAGGAAACTGCATTCAGCTGCAGGTATGAAATAAACTGTCATAAAAGATAATATGTACCTTTTTACAGATTTGTAAGTGGTCTGTGTGATAATAATGTTTAATACGTCCCCGAATACACAAAACTGTTGTTCTAGCGATACTGTCTCTTTATGGAAGGGCTAGTTATGAAGCCAAGTCTTATTACGATAGGCTACTTGCTACATCACTATAAATATATTATTTATCTGATGCTTGTTTAGTCGTCGGTAACGTGGGAAAAATATTACAAATAGCATGCCATGTTGTTTTATTATTTTTCCAATTTCAGTTTTGGTTATATTATAATCAGAAATTTCTTCCTACTAAGTCAATCATCACCATGGCAACGCGAAGGAGCCCAGAATTCTGAGGACTAGAAGGGGCCCTATTGTCAGTCATCCAATCTTTCATTTGTGAGACATTTGTGCTTTTTCTTCTTTCAGTGAGTATAGTTTATTAATGTAATCTTGGTAATGTTATCAGTCCTTTATATCAGTGTTCATCTAGTGTATATACAGTTAATATACACACACACAAATCAGCCATAACATTATGACCACCTGCCTAATATTGCGTAGGTCCCCCTTTTGCCACCAAAACAGCCCTGACCCATCAGGGCATGGACTCCACTAGACCTCTGAAGGTGTGCTGTGGTATCTGGCACCAAGACGTTAACAGCAGATCCTTTCAGTCCTGTAAGTTGCCAGGTGGGGCTTCAATGGATAGGACATGTTTGTCCAGCAGATCCCACAGATGCTCCATTGGATTGAGATCTGGGCAATGTGGAGGCCAAGTCAACACCTTGAACTAGTTGTTGTGTTCCTCAAACCATTCCTGAACCATTTTTGCTTTGTGGCAGGGCACATTATCCTGCTAAAAGAGGCCAATGCCATCAGGGAATACCGTTTCCATTAAAGGGTGTACATGGTCTGCAACAATGCTTAGGTAGTTTGCACGTGTCAAAGTATTATCTACATTAGTGGTTTTCAACCTTTTTTGGGCCATCGCCCTCCTATCCATTCTCCAGGTCCCTTACCTCCCCCCATCAAATAAGATGTAGGCTAATTGCCCTGAATATTAATGATTATTGTTATTATTATTATTGTTGTTGTTATTAGGCCTATTATTGTTGTTACTAAATCGTCAAAAAAATCACATCATTGATTGACAAGACCGATTTATAATGCTGCAGTACGGTGTTCATATTAGGACATCCTCATCTCTGTCAGAGTCAGGTCTCAGGCACAGTGGTGGCTCCAGAATTTTTTGATTGGGGGGGCAATGAGGGGTCCTGGTAATTTCAAGGGGGGTCTCATGAAAACCATCAAAAAATACAGGGGACACGGCAAATAACTGCATATTACTGCTACTAAA
>JAODLI010046540.1:0-17046 GCA_027575585.1 Percopsis omiscomaycus
CACACACACACACACACACACACACACACACACACACACACACACACACACACACACACACACACACACAGCTGTCTTACAAAGAAATATTGAGCTCTGTGTATTGATATGCCTCTGGAGGCAAGCCGATGTGGTCAGATCTGTATAGACTACAAGTACATACTATTCGTTAAAACTAAAATCTCAAACTACATACAGTATAATGAAGTGTTTCCTTGGCTGCTGTTTAGACTGATTGACAATAATAATGAAATTCATTCATGAAAGCATTTCCATTTTGCCCTTTTTATATTGTGGTCTCTAGGTGGGAGAAAGTGATGTCACAGGGCACACAGGTCAAAGCTCATGGCAGTGGCTGGTCCAACAAAGAGGACAGGCAGAGCTTTAGAGCCCCTACTGGCCATACGCTGTCATCACACATGAGACGGCTCGGTTGTGAAGGGATTACATACCACTTAATGTAGGTGTCACTTAAATACATGAGAACTCAACATGTTAACTTCCTATTTAAGGTTCTGATAGAATACTGGTCTACTGGTGTTTAGACTGAATAATGGTATGTGTGTGTATGTGTGTGTGTGTACAGTATATGACTGCAAAGATCAGTGTATGCGTGTGTGTGCGTAGGAGTGCATCTAATTTACTCGTGTACACATATATTGCTGTTGAAGTCCCCATAAAATGAATTATTACCTAAACCAGAGTGCTATATTAAAAACAGTGGCATTTGCGGTTTATGCACCATGTATATTTTCCAACTCATTTTAGAGTCACTTCATAATGGGACACAAGGTTGGCATTTTATTATGCTAATTGTCAGCTAGTTGAGAATGTATTCGCTATGGTCCTCGGTTTGTTGAAGGGAAAATACAATAAGAAAACAATTTTCTTCTATTATCATGACAACGCAGAATGCAGTACTGGGGATTTTGATGATTGATGGTTTCATGATTGCTAGTTTGACTGCTAATTGATTCATAGGATTTATGCAACTGGGATGACATTCTGCACATCAATGGCCACGCTTTTATTTTGCAATTCACATTGCGACAGCAGGGCTTGTAAACCAGGAGCCTGCCATGATTGCCTGAGCTGTACCGTCCCTGTGCTTAAATAACCATGTCATGTCTACTCGCATTTTAATAGCTAATCAGCTATTAAAATGCTGCTAATCAGTTGCATGTCACTCTGCAAGCCTGTGTTTGTTGGTGTGTCTCATCCTGCAAGTCTGCCTTCTGCGTTGTAGAAGCTGTGTGTGTGTGTGTGTGTGTGTGTGTGTGTTTGTAAGCTAGATATTAGGTGCATCTCCCCCTGACACATAATAACACACAACCTTTCATTCATCCACACTGCCATCCACATGGAAATACATGCAGGTACACACACACACACACACAGGCAGACTGTGTGTGCTTGAATAGAACTCTATGGTTGTGTGCACATATCCTGCCCCTCCCCCCAAAGAGCCAATCGTCTGCTTTATAACGGCCGATCAGGAAACCCATTAAGCCAATCGTGTGGTTGCACTGACCTTGCGCATGTGTAGTGAATGTATAACCTTTGGGAAAAAAAGGTTTTTAAACCTTATTTTGGGGCAAAGTCACCAAACTTTTTAACGTTTTTTTTTCAGATTTTACTGGTGATTCTATACTTGCAGTTTTTATGTCCTGGTGACCATTAAAACTGCAGTTATGGCTCTCTCCCCATTCATTTAGATAGGGGCCTTGGGCCTCATTACAGAAAAATATCCTAAATGCTTGTCCTATCTTAACTTCAGTTTCAAAGATAGGAAAGATCTTCCTTTTACAGAAGCAATTCCTAAACTCATGGCTGTGTCCTATCCTATCTCAGACCTCCTATGTTATCTTAACTTAAGAAATCCTAACTATAACTGTAAATTTGATTTTTTCAGTTAGCTTCAATTGTATCTATGCTTAGAATGTACACAAGACTGCCTGTACCTTTGATTAGACTGTACCGGTAGGCTGCTCGAGATGGACAAGCCATAATATCAGCTGCTCTCACTGCTATTAGGGACAAAAAAAAATGGGCGTAGCATGTCGAACAAATTAAAAATGAACTGTCTTGGCAGTCAATTTACACCCATGAGCCAAAACAGTATGACCACTCACAGATGAAGCGAATAACAAATTTAATTTAGGACAAGATTTATGCCATCCTAATGTAGGATTCTTAACTTGGTAAATCCCTAAGTTTTCTATTATAGTTCTGTAATAGCAAAATTACAGTCCTTAGAAATGATAGATTTTTTCCTAAATGCAGTTAGGAAATGTTTCTGTAATACCAAAAATCCTAAATGTCATCCTAAACTGAGATAAGATGGGATTTCACACTTAGGAAGTTTTTGTAATGATGCCCCTGATCATGTTAGCACGAAATAACTGCCCGCGGGCGATACCAAGATGGCTGCCGAGTGGCCAGACTTGCCTATAAGGACTTTGGTTGAACATATAAAGACATGAACACACAGAAAGACACAAACATGCATAGAAACCTTAACAGGCGCTGTCAATTCAGGTCAGATGAGTTAATGTACAGTAACTAACTATCCTATTCCTGTGGAAGGCGATTTAATGTTGTTTTTATTTAATGAGTCACGGATGCTACATTCAAACAGCAACCTACTGACACTGAGGTAAGGTCATCAGAATCAGAAAAAGTATGTTATTGCCAAGTATGTTTTTTACACATACAATGAATTTGTTTTAGTCTTGTTGGTGCATATAAAAAATTGAATTAAATGAAAATAGAACACTCAATATAGACAATCAATATATATGCAAAATTACCTGCATCTATGTATGTTAATTTGTTTTTTACAAACAACAGAATAGTTGCCATATTTTAGATATATTTTCTATATTTTATCTACATGAATGAAACATCAGGACATGAAGGAAACAAGTACTCTAAATTCATTCTTAAGGAATATTTTCTTTTGTCTGAATCAGTAGAACAGTTCAATAGCGGTTTGTTAACTAGTTTAAGGCGAGTAGATTCACCTTGGGTGATGTTTACACATGGGTTAGCATTGAGGACACGATGCAGTGGCATCACAAAAAAATGTTTGTGTTACACAACACAGATAGGTCTAGTCGACTGTCTCTTCAGTAAGAACAGTTACTATGAACATTTTAAACTCCTAGTGGTCTTTAGAAAGACCAATACACACAACAATGTCCTCGGAAAAGCCTGGAGAAAGACATTTCTGCTTTTATACCACCTTTTTCCTGTGGCTAAATGAGTAAACATTAAACACAAAAATTTCAAACAAGGACCATTCATATAATATTCCTGGATGTTGAAGGTTTTCTTAACAAAAAAATTAAAAACGTTACTCTTCAATTATGTTTGGATAAAAGTTTGATGTCTAAATATGAAACATAAATCTAGCATTTTTTTTAATGAGATATCATAATTGACCCTATTAATCCAAGTGTACCTGAGACATACAACTTTCCTGCTCTTTGCAAATTACTAGAATGCAAAAGACCCCTAAACTTGATACCTTCTCCCTCTCTTTCAGACTCCATCTGGGCACCTAACCAACCTTTACTGTTTACTTTGCCAGGTCATTGTTGTAAATGAGAATTGGTTCTCAACTAACTTACAAGGCTGTATTCAGTGTGCTTGAATCTACCAAATGAACTGAATAACTGCATGTTTCCACAAGAAAGCATCCTTTCTGACTGATAGCTTTCGTTCATCTAATATCCAACTCCTCCCCATTTCAGAGTATACTTGTTCAGTTTAGCAGTTTGTTGAACGTAACATCACATCTTAAACAAAGGTATGTAATACAGTATGTCCATACAACATTCCTTCAAAATAAATTCAAAAACATCCCCTTCTCTTTCGGTCACACTCCCTCCAGATCCAGATGGTTTAGGTGAGTGGTAATATCTGTGATGCTGTTTAACAGGTTTTGTTAAATCTTCCGAAAGGGGAGCATGCTAAATATGTAACAGCTGGAAAAATTCCTAACTGTCTCTGCATTTAAATAAGACATGAATACCATTTTAACCTATACTGAATTACACAGCATCTGTCCGTCTGTCTGTCTCTCTGTCGCAGTTGTCTTTCTCTCTTTATCTCCCTGTTTTTTGTATCCCAAACAAATTCAAATAAAATATAGCATAAAATATATATCAAATATTCAAACACTAACAATAAAGGTAGGTATTTACTAAGTACTGGTCGTTAAATAATGCTGCTAATAATTGCCTAGTTACTAGTGGTCAATAGGTAACGTGCCTATTAGTAATAACAGTAATTTAGATATTGTATTATATTTCGTTTTCTACTTTGTCTTAGAGAATTAGGGCGTTTTCACAACTTTAGTTTGTTTGCTCTGGTCCCAATCAGTTGAAGATTTGTTAATTTGGAGCTTTTCCCCCTTGGTTTGGTTTCTTTTCCCACAGAGAAACAATCCAAGCGCACCAAAATGCGTCACCACAAGCCACGTGAGAACGTTCACGTTCCGTTTATTGGTCAGATGTGTCTGGTGGCTGCGGGAGCAATAAAGTCAATACACAAAGAAGGTCATGTGCTCGTCAGCCCTACTGCATCTATGCAATTTAACATGGAGCAACAGACAGAGACAGAGATGGCATTTGTTCATAGCTGTGGTTATTATCTGGGGGCGATATACCAGGCTAAACTACACCAGCAGAATGTTGAATTCACTTCGAGGGCATGTCTTGAAAATGCTGTACTGCTTCAGCTTTCAGACGACTGAGGCTACGGCAGCCGCTTAGCTCAACCTTGCGAGTCTACCTTGTAGTTGGGTCGGATTGAGGTCGGATCACATGCCCACCACAAATAAAGCGTTCCAGAGTTCGTTTGGAACCGGACCGAGACCATCTCCTCTCAAGGGTCTCGGCATGGTTGTTGTGGTCTGCACCGAGTGCGAATTGCACCAAGGGGGAAAACAAACCAGAGTCCGATTTAACCGGACTAAAAAGTGCTGGTGGGAAAACGCCCATAAAAATCCTGCAACACTTGGAACAAACAGTGTTAATGTTTAAACCATTGTGTTTTGGCTGCAGGTCTTAATCTGGGTTACAGAAAAAGAAGTAAACAGAATATAAATACCAGGGCTAAGGGACCAATCAGAATCCTGGTACTACTTTGGTAGATTTAGCATTTTATTCTGTGTTCTATTTTGTATTTTACACCTTATCAGTATCTCTGTGGCTGGTTAGTCAAACAGGGATTAAGCCTAGTATTAGATTGAGGATGTTTTTCGACGGATGTTCATTGAATTTTGTCTTTAGCGTAGGCCTGGGCTTAATCCTTGGTACACTGAGGAATTAATACAGTGCTATCTTATTATCATGATGAAAATAACAGCACACTGTCTCTGATTCTGTCCTTTTTCACACGCTCCCTCTCTCTCTCTCTCTGTCTCTCAGCCTCTCTCTTGCAGCAAATCACTTGCCTTGGCACTCAGCTGTAGTACATTTGAACCTGACATGCTCAGTACACTAATGAAAACGCTCAGGACTTGGTGGGTTCCTTTTTTTTTTTTCATAGATATCCGTCAGGGTTGGCCCCAACGCAGCTTTTTGGAGAGAGTTAAGCACCCCCTGAAATTGCATTTACATCTTTTGGTTCACCAAAGCACAAGAGTGAACAACTGCGGGGGGCTGTTGAGACAAATGTGGGTGTCTGTCTATTCTTTTCTTTTAAGAGCAGAATTTTGGAGATTTGATTTTTAATACATTATGTACCCTAGCATGGGCAAAACAAAAAAATTGCCAAATTTACATTTCAGACTCCCTTTTGAGATTGAGATTTTGAGACCACAAAGGATAACTTAACCTTCCCAGTCACAGGGCAGCATGTGTAAGTGTGTGTGTGCAAGAATAGATAACAAGCTGACGCATCACGTGTTCTGGAATCATTCTTTCATTCTTTCTTTTCCCTTTCTTTCTTGGAAACCTAGAGCAGCCATTGTTGGGATAAAACCTTCTCCACACTTTTCCGCTGTAACGCGTGTCTTTATGTTTCTGTGCGAATGAAACATCTCCATTAAAGCTAATTAAACACAGCGTCCATCGGTTCCCACACTCCATGCCTGTCACCCTTTCCTTCTCATCTCTAACTCAGCAAATGAACATTATAATAAGCAGAATAATAGCAAGCCCTGGGGAATAAACAAAAAAACAAGCCACAGATCAACAAAGTACCAAATTATGAAGATTTGCTTTCCTACCGGTGATCATTAGGCTACGAATATTAAGAGGATATTAATGCACGATGCTCTTGGTATTGCAGAAAACAGGAAGAACATTCCAGAGCGTATTCTGGTGGAACTCCCATAATGCATTCCACCGGGGCCCTGAGCAGGCCTGCTGGGATCCCAGACCCCTACTGTGTATATTTCAATCACTCAGTTTCAATGTTGGGGTCATTACTCAAAAAAAGTTATGTATTACACATTACTTGTTATTTACTCCCTGTATTAATTTGTTACATTACTTTTGCATTACTCGCCTGAGTCAAATAATTGCGTAATTGCCGGTTAACATTATAACGTTAAACCATACATATGCCCACATTTCAGCACAAATCCCTATCCCTAAGGACATACACTAGATCTTTCTTTAATGGTCTTTAATAAAATAATACCACAAAGCCGACAGCAAAGTCGGTAAAAACCATCCCAAAGAGCACTTCACACAAAAGGTTTGTGGCGAGAACAAGGCTCAATTGCAAGTAACTACATCGTTGTTTGATTAGTAACTGTAATGTGATAACTGAATTTAGGAACAGTAAAGCATTACATTACTACAGACAAATGTAATGTGATTACAGTAATGTGTTACTTTGTAATGCATTACTCTGTCACTACCATATAGTACTGATGGATTTTGTGTGGGAATGAAGATCGTATAGAAATAGGGGTCCATGCCAGCTTATTGGGCTTGAGCCAAAATGGCAGAAATGCAATTATTAACAGGCAACAGTTTACTACAGGTCATGTGAGCTCTTGATGCCATATCAAAAGAATCACATTATCTCTTCACATTTCCCTGTCAGCATATCATATCGGATGTCGTCAAATTTATCAAAGTATGTTCCTTCATTTGATATATAAAATATTTAAACTGAGCAGTGTTAGGGAAACGCATTACAAAGTAACACATTACTGTAATCACATTACATTTGCAATACTCTGCAACATGGCCTGAGATGCATTGTCGCGTAATTGGTAGCTGTCTACATTTGTCAACAGTGGAACCAGTTAACCACCAGTTATTTCAAGCAAACAACATTCTCCTAGAATAATGCATCATGTCATCATGCATTTTTCAGGAAAGGAGGATAGACAGAAGAAGATAAAGGATTGTTGTAGAGGGCTTCTGTTAGTGGGATTAGTGCTATGAGGTGAGGTAAGGTAGGGTAGGGTAGGGTAGGGTATATAGAGGGTAGGGTAGGGTAGGGTAGGGTATATAGAGGGTAGGGTAGGGTAGGGTATATAGAGGGTAGGGTAGGGGGCAAGGTCGTGGTTAAAGTCAAGTTGTCATAACAAAGACACTGACAGGTTATGTTGTCTTGATTAAAGTCAAGTTGTCATAACAAACTTGACATAAAAAATTACATAATTTACACTTAATGACAACAGTCATAAACATTCATAAGACTCCTTTATGTTCATGACAGTCATGTCATAGTTATAACGGTGTCATGTCAGTCTTATGCACACCCCTTCAAATAAAGTGTCAGACACATGAAGGGAGCCATCTTTACACATAGGAGACATCGAGTTCTAAATTTACACACACACCCATAAAAAAACATTTTGAAGAAAGAAGAACAATCAATTTTGGTTCATAAATACAGTGACTTAACAGAATATTTCATAGCAGGAGGGAATTTAATATTGCCTTAAATTGCAAAGCAGAAAATAGCTACACACCAAGCTAATGCCCCAGGGTTCTCCACCTAGTGTCCGCTTTAGCCTCTGAGAGAATTTGCTTGGAAAACATTTAGAATTCTACTCCATTATCCATTCTCCATTCTCACTTTTGTCTCCCCTTGCTCGCCATCCAGTTTCATTATTCCTTTATTTTTTGTCCATTCATCTCATTCTTTCATTCTCTTAACACCTTCATTTTGTTATCTCTTGTTTTCTCGTTTCCTCTTTTTTCCCCACCTATACCACTATTCCTCTCCACTTTATTTTTTCCTTAAATTTCACAGATTTTCTCTCCCTTGTTTTGGTTGTTGTTGTATTATTCGTAACACTTCTTCCTACTGCAGATTGTCATTCTCTTCATCCATTTTGTTTCTCCTTTTCCCCCTCGGTTCCTTGTCTTCTCATCTGTCTCCTTCCCTATTTCTGTAAATTTCCCCCCCTGGGAGGGGGTAGTCAATATGGCCTTATCTTATTTTTATTGTCTCCATTTTTTTTTTCTGTCCTGCTTCCCATGTTTGTGTTATCTTCCTCTTTTCCCTACTCTTGCCCCTTCCTTTGCCTCCTTCTTTTCCTTTATCTCCAATCCTTTATCCTTTTTTAAAAACTTGATATGGGGGAGGCATACCCATTTTAAACTCTTTATAGTGTACTCTATTTAATTAAAACGTCTAATATACTGTACATCTTACATTTAAACTAGATTTTTAGTATCTAATATTTCAATTTCATTTTTCTATTTGACTTGACTCAATTGTTTTAATGTGTTGTGTGTTTATATCTTTTTCACTTCCAAAGGAATATCATATCTTTTACCTTTACTGTCCTCTTATCATTTGACCATCTCTTAACCCCCGCCCACCCGCCCGCCTGTCCCCATCTGTCCTGTGCTCCTGCCAGGAATGTGTGTGGTGTAAGGGCATGTCGGTTTGTTTGGCATTCATGCAGCATTTGACATTCCGACAGTTGGGGAAGTCAGGTTAGAGATGAAAGGGATGAGCTGGCAGGGAGTGTGCAGGGGGGGGGGGGTTGTCTGTCAGTGTGTGTGTACGGTATTAGTGGTTGGAGGCCATGTTTTTGTGTGAATAGTGGGTGGGTTAGTATGTGTGTGTGTGTGTGTGTGTATGTGTGTATGTGTGTATGTGGGGGGATTCAATGACTCAAAATTTTGGCAGCCAGCTCCATGATGGTTCCTCTGTACAACCTGGTCACGCCAGTCTGCGTCCCGGATGTCCCGCCCCCCCCAGCGTTGAGAAGATCCCGCTGGTCCGCGCCGAGTGAATATAAGTCTTGCAGGTCATTCGTGGTAAGGCAGAGTGGCATAAAATCCCTGTTTCAACTTCTTTTAATGAATCCATTTCATGATAGTCCTGCTGAATTAGATGGCAGGACACATTGAGACGTGGAAAAAATAAGTGCATTTGTGAACGATTTGAACCGGAGACTTTACAAATGCGTTGCGTGTGTCACAGCACACCAAGATACACCGGGGACCCATTTGTCACTGTCTCTCATTTTCATTTACACTGTTTATCCCACTAGCAGACACCTAGCCATAATAAGTAATGATTTTTTAGTTTTTAGTTTTTGTCATACTGTATATTGAACAAACTTTAACGTGTCGGGGGGGGGGGGGAATCTGATAGTTGAACTATTTACTCACCAGAGTTACAGAGAGAGATGGGGAAACAGAGAGAAAGCACTAGAGAGACTGTGACAACCTTCCCAGTTTCCCACCTGTCTCACTGTAATGTGGCGAAGATGAAAAATAACACGGGATACCATTGTAGATACCATCGTAGATACATCGTAGATACATCGTAGAGGTTTATTATTAAATCTTCTATTATGTCACTAAAGTGCCGAGGGAATTGGAGAGAGAAGGTGAAGTTAGTGGGTGCTAAATTTGTGGGTGCTAAAAAAAAAAAACCTCCAAGATGCCGTCACAGGACTTTAGAACGAGGGGCCCATTCTGCTTCAGAATAAAACCTTTTCTCCTTGAGGGAATCCTCCACAATGCACAGTGCTATCCTTCTTTTTTCATTTTTTCCCTTTTAGTACCCTCCGAATGAAATGATTTTCATGAGGGAGTGTTATCTAAACAGTAATAGCGCAGCTGATGAAGAGCTTTCCGGAAGGAATGTGGACAGGAAAAAGCCAGCCGGAATACAATCTCCAGGCTCACACCTCGCTGCAATGCCGGTGGATTGCAATTGTGTTGTCTGTCCCTGTAATTTACATGTATGAGTGGCTGGCCTTTAGGTGAGTATGATAGTCTGCATGTGTGTGTGGGTTCGAGAGTGTGTGCTTTGGCATAGCGAAAGAGGGACAGGCATTAGAGGGTTTGGGAGAGAGGATGTGCACATGCATACAGTATATGCTTAAGTGTGTTTGTGTGCCTGCATGCACACGTGTGCGACAACTATTTTTATATATCACATAACAATTATGGTTAAAAAACAGTATGCAATGCTAATCGATTTGACATTTTATTTGATTTCTGGAAATCATCGCGCAACCCCCACTTTGGGAACCACTGGTCTAAGGGGTGTTCTCAATATTTTGTCAGTGTATTGTGAGTCTCTTCTTCATTGTTTCTTTATTGTGTGTGTTTGTCTGCGTGTGTGTGTATCTTGCATGTGTCTTGTTTGTGTCTCTTTGTCCTTGCAGGGGTAAGTCTACCCATCCAGTAGATTGCCATCCCCTGCCTTCCCTCCGTCCCACTGTCATTTACCTGAGCCAAATCAGACATCAGGTAGCGCCATTGTTCTGAGACGGAGCAGTAATTGTCTCGTGTAATGAGCCTTGGCCTTCTGTCTGTCTGTCTGCGCTCAGAGGCAAGGCCCCCCAATTAGCGTTGCATAGTACACTGAGCAAACTGAAAGATAAAAGATACAAAAAATTAAGTCATTCTGGAAAGCTGTCGAACCATTGTATCTATCATGAAAGACGCAGTTTTATTGCTCAAAGCACTGAAGAGTGTAGCGTAGCTCGATCTGGCTTCAAACTGGGTTACACTGTACCGGGGAATTATTGTCATTTATTTGTTATTGTTGTTTAATTCCGGCGGTCCTTTCATTTATTATCACCAAAAACAAGAAACAAGAAAAATATGAGCAGGGCTGAAGACAGGAAATGACCATAATCATTTAGAAAATTATATATTATAACTAACATTCTGTTTTGAGAGTGTGGGATGTTACTTATACAATCTATACAATCACGCTATTAAATTGTCAAATGGTATATTGGCTGCCTTTTACTGGGTGATTTTGTTTTAAACAAGTCATGTAGCCAGTTTCATGACTGTCCGTTAAACGTTGAAATGCACCTCCCTAGTGTTGATCACAGAACTGAAATACACTGCTTTGAAAGTGTAGCATTACAGTACAGAATCATGGTTAAAATCCAATTGTTCATTCAAGCCTAGCTCGAGTGTTAACCTTAACCTTGCTGAGCACAGTAAACAACAACATCTGTTTCTCACTGTAATAGCAGCTATTAAGCTCTTATTTCTCAATGGACGACCGAGGGGGAGAGAATGATGAAAACGCAAGAGGGAGGTGTAACAGAATGGAAGCAGAAAATCAGAATCAAAAGGTAGAGGGGGAACGGAGTTGTCATGGGGGAGAACAAGAGATAATATGACCGAGCAAATAATGAGGATAAGCAAGCCAATAGCAAATGGTAGGCACACAATTAATTCCTGCCTCTTTCAGACAGTAAAGCAGATCAACCCCTGAAATTTAGCTGCACGATTAGCAACACAAATGTGTGAAATAAACAACAAGAAAGAACATTTTTATAGACTTGATATCGTATTTATAGTTTATATGACCTATGTGGGGCACAGCGACTGTCCACACAGTAAGGTTCAGGTTATCCGTGTGTCTGCACGGCTTTATTGACAGAGCTTCCACCCCGGGTCTTAGACACTGCCCGGTATACATGTCATAGTTACAGGTTGTCATGCACAGCCTGCCTGGCCTGGTTTCCCCAGAGAGCTCCCGCAAGGTTGCTCTCGGTTTCTTGGCTCTACCCCCCCCGAGCCTCTCTCTCCCAGGCACTGCTCACTTACTGTTTAAAAGAGGGACAGGTGATTACTGACTGCCCACACCTGTCCCCCAGTCCCGTGAACCACGCCCCCACACGTTCCCTCTCACACGCATCAGAGCCAAACCACGCCCACACTCCCACAACCTATTTTATTTGTTTACTTTAATTATCGGTTTTATCATTGTCACATTATTTTCATGATTATTTTCTTTAATTGGTCCGATTATTGCATTATGCCTCTCTCCTCTCATCTTTTCCCCTAATTTTACTATTTAGCTTTGTTTTGACTCTCAAAATAACCTTTTAATGGTGCTCCATAAATAATGTAATTATTAGTAGTATCATTAGTAGTATTATCGTGTGTGGCCACATACCAACGAAGACAAGCATTCCCAGTCTTGGTTGGAATGAGCATAGTACCCTACCTTCATCCGGGAGTGGATGCTGTTATCGCTATCGCTGAGATGCAGGGTATAATATTAGTGCAGGTCAGTGCTCTCAGTCTTGTTTATGGTGCCCTATTCAACGCAGGGGGAGATATTTATGTGGCCCGAACAAAAAGCTGGAAAACAGCTTAAGCTGGCCTGATAACCGCGGCGCTCCGTTCATTCATAGCGCTGGGCGTTGGTGTCATACCCTCATGAATGCAAATTAAAGGACCCTCACATGCTTACATAAGGTAACATTTAAAGTTGGTAGTCTATACTGTATGTACTTAATATGCAGTTTTCCATGTGATAATGTATGTTTTTTAATGATTTCTGGCAATGCTCTAATTATGTATTTCCCCTTATTTTACTTTTATTGTAATGGCCCAAAGTGTTGTGAGTCATGGCGACTACCAACAAAAAGGCATATTCTCTGTCCTTATAACCATAGGTCATACTGTACATCAACATACAATTCAATATTTGTAGATTCAATTAGAATAGATTTGGCATTCAATTTAAAGAAATTGGAAAGTCCTAGCATAAAGAGGAAAAAGAGAAAATAATATAGTAGCCTATAGAACTGCTACAGTCAATGAAAATCAAGAAAATCCTCTCACTATGAAAATAAAGAAAAACAAAACACATTGACCACATTGAACGTACTAAGGGGACAATAGAATATGTGGTGGCAATGTGTGAAATATTCAACTTATATTCAGAAGTAGTAAACTTCTATTCTAAACTACTACTACTACTCTCAAGAGTGGAACTGTCATTAAAACATCAATACTTCTATAATGTACTGGTGTTTGATTTATTTTGATTAATCAGAATTTATATATTTGTTTTTCCTTTGTCATATATTATCAACTGACATGCACACAGCCATTTGAATCTGAGAATGTACGCGGCTGACCGGCTTTTTACATATTTGTACCCTCACATAACCACTACGGCCTGCCACAAGGGCATTTATTCCTTTTATATGCACCTCCTGGAAATATTTTACAACACTCTTGAAGTCATAAAGGGCTGTTTGAAGCCTGCCCAATCCTATAAAGGCTTAACATCTGGCATGGGATAGCAGCACTGCAGATAGCAGCAAAATGAAATGTTAGGTTTATAATGTCACTGGTCTGTATTTATGGAGGCATTCAGAGGTGGCACGGCTTTGAAGCACTGACAGAGGATCACAGGTGACCAACACAGTCTGTAGAGGCCCGCAATCACAGTTTAACATGACACCGCACACGCGCACAAACACAAGCGCTCACGTAATTGACTTCGGGGAAACAAATGCACACGTGCTTGTGTACACACACACCCACACAGTGAATCAATTCCACAGTATGCTTGCTCGACGTGTGAGAAATGACTGCATAAATACCTGTCGTGGGTTTGAGCCCCAGAGTTGGCCTACCTGTTAGCATCCTTGAGCAAGATGCCTAACCCCTACCAGCTCCATGTAATAGCACCATGTAATTGTAAGTAGCTTTGGATAAAAGCGTCTGCTAATTGTAATTGTAACTGCAGCGTCCTTTATTTCAGTCACCAACCATTTATGACTGTGCTCATGTAACGGAGGCCAGCGGTACAGTGAGTTGCTGAGCTGTGCAGAGTACATGCTACCAGTAGTGACACTAGCAAAACGCAAAACTAGAGAAGGATCGGTCAGGAAGGATAAGGAGAGAGCAATTGTCTGTGGCCACCAACTGCAAAACCATTCCCTCTTTGGGGGTTGTCTTGCTGTTGCCTCTCCAGTGCACCTGTTGTCACTTTCATTTGCACCAAAACAGGTGACACTGATTCACAATCGCTCATAACTGGACAGATTGATATCCCTGAAGTTTAATTGACTTGGTGTTATGCTGTGATGATTAAGTGTTCCTTAAATTTTTTGAGCAGTGTATGTCGGAAAATTATAAATTATAACCAATTGTCTCTGACCTTTCCTCCCACTCCCACTGCCCAAATCAAGTTAGGGCATGTTAAAAAAGTGCAACACCAACTAAAACAAAATGTTCAGCTAGAAGGAAGAAAAGTCCAACGTGAAAATGGAATGATATGAGGCCTATAAGAAGGACCCGCCTGTTTACTAAAAGGCCTTTTGGTAAAGGAGAAGAAATATATGATCTGATTTTGTAAACAATGCCTCTAAACAATGTAATCATTTTATTGGAAGCAATGTCTTATAATTGTTTGCAGCCATTTGTATGAACAATATATATTTGACAATAGGTCTTTAAAGCAATAAGGTGAGGTTTGTGTGAGTTCTTAAAAAGTGAAGCGCGGCCATAGCAGCAGTTTTAGTTTTTCCAGCAGTGTGTTTCAATTAACTGGCTTCAGAGTTTGTCCTTCAACTCACAGTGTACTTACAACAGCAACGGGGCGCTTGAATGAACCCAATCTAAAACTGTGGAACTTTCTCTAACAAGTTTTATCCATTTATTTATTTTAGAGACAGTGATGCATGCTTAATTTCAAGGTCAAACTATTTCCTTATATAAACCCATCGAGAATTTCTCTCACACCCTTATTGAGATGGCACAAGGCAAAGGGAAACACACAGTAAATGCTAATTCAACAGGGAGTGAACCTACATTTGCTGCAACCGCAAAGCGACAGTGCCAAAAGAAACGGCACAAATTTGCTACAACATCTCTGCGTGTGACATATCCCTTTAAACAGTACTGAATCTCTGGTCACCTCACCTAACCCCAGCTTTAACAGAGAACTGGGGGTGGAATGGGGCAGACAGGCCGAATTGAATTTGCCGGATGCTTTGAGAGACAAACCCACAGGACAAGGGTTTGACCTCACCCCGAAGGCTGGCATTCCCAGAGTTCCAAGCCAGGGAAGGGTGAGGAGACACAGATTGTACACGAGCTTTTCATAATGATGGCAGTACGTGGATACACAAGGAATGCTCACACACATTTACATTATCATCAGTGACTCCAGGTCCCAGCCGGGATCCAGTGCCTTAGTTTTCTGCTTACCCCTGATTAGTTCCTCGTTTTCACCTGCATCCTGCCTGTCCCCGCCGAGTTGTTGAGTTTTGCCTCCAGCCAAGCGTACCTTCGTTGTCTACTAGTGTTACCCATTACCTTCGTAACTGTCGTGTTTTGCCTAGCCTCATCCCTGCCTGTACCTTAGCCTATCTGCCTTCTCTGTATCAAACAACTGCCTGCCCTTTTGGACTATTGCCTCTGCCCTGCCGTCCTTGAAACCCTGCCTGTCCCCGACTACATCTAGTGAAAAGCATTGTTTTTTACTATACTGCCTCCATCTGTTTCACTCTGCTACAGGTTCCGAACACGAGGGTTGTTGCACATATTCAATAATAAGGTGGACACCTTGGTACCTCGCCTACCGATCTCTCTACCTCAAAGCACTAAACAGAAGTCCTCTATAACAATCGTTGTTCTATCCTCCTTTCTTTAAAACAAAAAAATCTCCTTCCTCTCCCTTCTACTCTGTTAGATCAGCTCTTAGAATAATAAGCACTTTGCCGAAATTTAGGCTGCTAGCAATTAATAACTGTTTTGAGCAGTGAATGATAATTTTTGAGTAATGTATATTGAAAAATGCATAAGTGAAGAAACCCTGATGATGAAGAAACCCTGATGCTGTCCTTATTGAAGGAGAATGTTGTTTGCTTGCTATAACTGGTGGTTAACCGGTTAAACTTGACAAATACGCATTGTAAGTCAGTTCAACTGTGGACAAATACTGATTGTAAGTCGCTTTGGAAAAAAAGCGTCTGCTAAATGCTGTAAACGTAAACGTAAATGTATCAATTATTAGGATAATTGATATTATTCTGTATATTTTAATCAAAGGCACACAATCCTATTATTCAGCAACCAAGTCAGCACTTTGTTGGTTGGCATTTAGAGTGATTTAGTGCTGGACAAGTACATATTTGCCATATTGCAATATTGCTCCAGAATCATGTGTATGGGGGGTTGCAGATAACTGCATGGCAAAACAGTGGAACATGAGCATGTGTGACGCAACAGCAAAGAGGGCTAGTCAATATGAGACGACTTTGCAAACACAGTCAAGTGCAGTCGATAATGTTACTTATTATACACATGCAAGGTTCCTCCTTCACGTTGTGCTCAAACCTTTGTGTTGGGGTTTGAGTTACGCTTTTAAATCGCGCCTCTTTCCTGGGTAAATGAACTGGGAGATGGTGTTTTGTTGAAGTTGACCTCTAAAAGATGAGGCTTTGCTTTTTTTACTGAAAGCATTTGTGTTTGAGCATGCTTTCATGTGTGTGTCTCATTTTGACACGGTTGCATGTGTCTTTGGATGGGCATCTCGTTTCCGTGCGTTTCCGTGTCTGGCGTGTGTTTGCGTTGTTTTGTTTGTGTTTTGATGTGTGCGAATGTGTTTTGTGTCTCGTTTTTGTGTGCATAAGTGTGTGTGTGCACGCATGAGGACCCACCACCACCCCCCATTCATCAATAGGAAATCAATAGGAGAGAGAGAGAGAGAGAGAGCGGTGTGTGCGTTTGTGTGAGTGTGTGTGTGTGAGAGAGAGAGAGAGAGAGAGAGAGAGAGAGAGAGAGAGAGAGAGAGAGAAAGAGAGAGAGAGAGAGAGAGAGAGAC
>JAODLI010046551.1:0-17044 GCA_027575585.1 Percopsis omiscomaycus
GGAGTGTTGGCAGCAGTGTGGCTGGGCATGGAATACACACCCTGCAGAAGTACTGCAGGGTGTGTACCCTACAAAATCCTACACTTTGTGGGCAACATGAAACGCTGCATTGTGCGCACAGGCCTGCTGGCCACTGTGTGGGCACTAGTGCTACAAGAAGTACTGCAGCCTGGCACTAGGGTTCGGGTGGTGGTGGCTCAACTTTGGCCAACTGCTGCGTCGGCTGCTGGCTTAGGCTTTGGGCAGCTACTGGTTTACGTGAAACACATGTAGGGAAGTCCACAGAAGTCTACTTTTACTCATTTAATGAATAACTGATATTTTTCTATTCACACACACACTAAAACATTTACATGTACAACTGAAATGTGCTCATGTAAGATATGCCTATATCCAGTAAAAACTTAATATATGGTACTGAAATGCTTTCCGGCAGGTATTTCAGTGGAAAGGGCGTGTCTCTGATTGCCTAGCAACTAGTTGTTAATAATTACATTAATGCCTAACAGTAGGGAACAATTTGTCTTACCTGTAATAGGTCTGAGCTGATCAGAGGTCGAATCTCCTTCCTGAAGCCTAATTTAGCTACTGTTTGCTAATATTAGTTGTTATGTATTCAGCTCTCCAGCAGAACTAGTGAAGGTGGGCTTGTCTAGGCAAAAGCAAGCCACAATATTATTTGATTGGAAAACATTGCAAATCCCGCACCACATTTTAACTCAGGTGGCCAGCATAAATAACATTCACGCACAGCCAAGGCAATGAGCCGATGTCTGCTGTACCATTGTGTACTTTCAACAGAGCCGTCTGTATTATTGTCTACTCTACAGGGATCCCAATTAGAGCTCAGAACCAAAGCATGGAGCAATAAAATGTGGTTAAATAGCCAGAGGTAAAGGAATAATTGTGTCCACGGGGAACAGAAAGATTGTGTGGGGACCGGTAGTTCACTGAACCTGTCCAGAGGGATAGGTATTTAGATGCTCTCATGGAGGGCAATAGAACTGTTCAATTGTTTAAAATACTTTAGTCTCTATCAGTTATTTTTTAAGTAAGGGAAAACAGTCCAAATTCACAGCAGCTGTAGTGATTTGATCAGATTGGAGACATTAAAAAAAATAAAAAATATATATATAAAAAAAACAAGGCAAAAAGCTGTTTCAAAGTTATCTCTAGAACGGCTAAAGAACTCATCAATCAGTGACCATAAATGCACACCGGTCTCTTTCATTTCTGCCCTCTTGCCTGTTCCCTCTCTCTCTCTCTCTCCCCATTAGCCTGTCTGTTCTACCAGCCGGCAGAGTCTGTGTTCTGCTGCCCTGTAAGCAGAGGTGGGTAATGCACAGCACTGATCAACAGAGGACTGGCTGTGTAACAAGGGCCTGTCCACCGTGTGACGGCTGAGCTGCATTAGCCATGTACCGTAAGTCTTCACTTTTGTTCCTCTCTTTACCCTCCCCACCAGCCCTCTCTCCCTCCTCCCCTCCCTCTCCAGTGGGACATGCTATAAACCGAGAGCCCTTACGGCTGATCAATGGAGGAGTGGTTTTATCGCAGCTAAGGACTCTGTGAGTGTGTGAGCGAATGTGTCCGGGCACAGCGACCGTTGACATCTCCACATACTCTGTTGTGTTTCCTCACAGCTAGTGAGGCGGGTGTTTACACGGGCTAACAAAATGCAACCTACAGTATTTGTGTGCATGTAGAATGTTGTTCAGTAAGATACCTTCATTAAGGTACTGTAGCAGGTGGGTACTCTAGCAGGGGCTCCAACATGTGTCTGCAGTGTTTATATGTTAGTCTTTGGTCATGGCCTCTCTCTAAATACACGTGTTCTTACAGCTCCAAGCTTTCCAACCAATCACTCCATCCACATTATCTTTTAGTCAGTGGAGGTGTTTACCTGTGCTGACTGGCTAGGCGGGCAGGTGTTTCCAGGTGCTGACGAAGGCGGTGGGGATGAGGGAGTAAGGCACGGTGGTGATGGAGCTCCAGCTGTCTGACGTGGGGTCGTAACAGTCCAGGGTTTTGCACCGCTGCGTCCCAAAGTACCCCCCCACCACGTACAGCTTGTTCCCCGAGGCCACCGCGTGGCAGCTCATGCGCTTGGACGTCATGTCCCCCACCCGGGTCCACTGGTTGTCCTCGCAGTCGTAGCGGTAGGCGGAGGCCGCCGTGAACTCGGTGTCTCCGCCCATGATGAAGATCTGGCTGCCCAGCACGGCGGCGGCCGTGTAGCGCCAGGGCTGGGGACATTCTGCTGCAATGTTCCAGCGGTTCCCCGCGGGGTCGTAGCACTGCACCTGGAGCCAGAGAGGTGCGTCAGATCAGTGAGGGGGGGGGGATTTACACACACACACACATTATTATATCTTATAATAACTACTCTACTGTCTCTACTCTCTTAATTACCCACTGGGCCCTATTTTAGTGGGTGCACAATGGCTGGCACATGCAGTATTGGTATTTTTGAGACGTCGCAATGTGCCTGTTGGTAATTGAATGCCCTGTGTAATGGTGGGAGGTTGGTGCAACCAAATGGGAGTTCCATTTAAGCTAGCACAAGGCGAGATGTGGGCACTTGTGTGAAAATGTAATCATTGCTATTAGACCCCTGAGGACCATGATTAAACTCAGCATGACATCTAAACCCAGGAGTCATGTGATAGATATGTGATAAACAAACAAAATGCACAGCAATTATAGTGGCTCATTAAATAATGCCATCCACAACCACGTGATACTGTAATACTGCATGGCAGACATATTTGAGGCAAATTCTGTTATTCCTAGAGCCTTCCAGGGTGCTGCAGCTCCAGACAGGAGGCTGTTAGGAGTCGATGGCCATTCATTAGATGACTTATGCCATGCTAATGCCATATATTATAATAACAACCTACAGAATTATAGATTTAACAATGGGTTTTCGACTGTGGCCAGTTGAAAATATGTTTCAGGTGCTTAGACAAGTCAGGTGGCACGTTACAATACATTCTTCAGAAAGGCAGTGCGGTTGTGTTCTGCCCAATATTGACAGGCGTCATGGACTACAACAAGACATTTACACAGTTACACATTACACACAGTAATGCAGACCGTGACTCAACTGCTGAAGGCAGAGCAGGTGCACAACACCGGGAAAAGGAAGGACCACTTAACGCTCCCTTGGTGAGCACATCTTGCATTTGTTCAATCAGAGTCATTATAATCAACTTCAAAGCACTTCTTAAATAAAATAAATACTAGCACCAACACTGTTTATTTGCTCTATTGTGAATGGAACCAATTTTAGCGTAATTTCAGCATTCGTGCTTTAAGGGTGGATAAAGAAAGAACACATAACATATCAGATAACATCCACCCAGAAACTAGCACAAAAAAAACAAATATATATAGCTATATTTCTGGGATAAAAGAATGGAAACCCTAGCTAAAGTCATGTGACACATACAGTACATGTATGCGCCCACCTTGGATGCCTTGTCCCGGTGGATTGTGGTCCCTCCGAACACAAAGAGTTTTAGTTTGGCACTGACCACAGCTGCATTGCTGACACCATCTCTGAGGGGAGCCATCATGGTCCACTTATTACTGAGGGGGTCGTACCGCTCCACCTAGGACAACATTAGATAATAGATTAGAAATGTTAACCCTGTACAAAATACTAGAATGTGGGGAAGATGCAGTATTCTACAGTAACCCGTTTTCACACGCGAAAAAACACATTGTAGTTAAAAGTGAAATTTGTTTTTACCTTTACCTGTTTTAATGAAACGGAGGGCGAGGCAGGAAACACTCCAGCTATAGCCGTGTGTCCTCCTACGACATAGAGGCAGTTCTCCAGCTCTGCTGAGCCATGGCCAAACCTGGGGGAGGCAGAGAAGAGCCTTTGAGCCAGCTCCGGTCTCAAAGGGCTTCACAAGCCCGCATTTCACACATATAAAGCTAAATCAATGTCATCCCTTAACCACTCACTGGACAAGGACTCCAAAAACATGTAATAGGATTATTTAGGAACAAATACACACTCTACAGAGCCTATGGTGACATTGGGGTTGTTTGTTTATAAATTGTAGCTGTCAAGCAGGATAGACTTTTAGTTAGAGTGCTTGACCCCCAGCCTAAAGGTTAGGATCTCTAAGTTGCTTTGGAAAAAAAAGCATCTGCCAAATTACCTAATAGTAAAGCATGCTAGCTAGTAGTCAAAGTGTAGACACAAGTTAGCTTTAGCGAGGGCGTGACTTACAGCTTGTTTTCAGAGAGCACATGTTAGCATTTACCATAAAATGTGCGTTTTACCTGGCTATGAGCATGGGTGCTCCTTTAGACCACTCTTCATGGACCGTGTCGTAAATCCATACATCTTTAGACACGCCGTTCTCCGACCCCCTCCCGCCTGTCACGTAGACCTTGCAGCCGATGGCACAGGCACTGAACTCCTTCCTGGGGCTGGGCAGGTCTGCCTTGGGAATGATCTCCTTGGCTTTATGGTCCACCTAGAAATGGATGAGTGAACGTTATTCTACACTCCAAGTCCCCTGGGTCAGAGTACAGAGCTAGATCACTCTCCGGCTGCTCCCCTGGCTCCAGGGCAACCAGGGAGATTGTTTTCTTTTAGTTGGCAATTGGCTGTATTGATTTGAGGGAGTGATGTCCATCTCAGGGTTTTTCCTGGGGGATTACCTACTGGTCAGACAGCTATGAGAGGTCCCCTTACTTCCTGGTATTTCTTATTGGAAATCAATGATAGGGCTGCCTACTGCAAGGCTATGCCTTATTTGAGATGCACTGATTGTGTTTGTTTCTTTTAAATAATGCAGTGACACCTCAAATATTCAAATGAACTCATAATATCAAGGTGTGACTTCATGGACAGCTATTATATATTGTCACACATCCTATGAGCCTGAGGGCCCTAGTTTCTGGGTCAAGTGGAGTGGAGTGAAGTTCACGGTGCAAGTTGATCAAAGATGTGAGAAGTAGGTCATTCGACTGCCATTCATTCAGACGGTGACTAGTTCTATTCGGAAGCCAAACGCATGGTGGGCATTAAGAGCACTGCATCATAAGCACTTCACTACAGGTGTCAGCACTCAACCGTGGCGGGGAGCGCATGGTGTTTACCTGGTAGATCTTGTCACACATGAACGTTTGCCCCCCCAGTATTAGCAGCGTGTGTCCCGCCTTGCGTGGCCTGGCACACGGACTGGTGACCACGCCGTCATTCTGTAGAATCCTCTTTTTACACTGCATGGCCTCCTCCACTATTACCCTAGAGAGGAGAGGAGATATTCTTAGTTGAATCATGGAAGGGATGACTGCTGGCACGCCTTATTCCCCCTCACTTATCAGAGTCCAATATTTCTTATTTTCCCCATGCAGAGCGGAGGAGGGGAGACCCTTGGCATGATGCTCAATCCAAATTCAAATCCAAATATCATTTGATTTTGTCCATAGATCATTCCACAACAAAATGGTTTAACAGGTCACATTAAATGCTGTATATTTAAAAAGGCATTTACTGTAGTTTAATTATTCATATTCCTATTCTACAGATCCCATAAACACACACCCTACCTGCTCCTCTTATCAGCCAAAACAAGCTCTTCACAGGCGACGGCCTCCAGCAGACATTCAGAGGGCAGAAGGGCCAACCTAATGCCTCTCAGCAGCTCAGGTAAGTGGTGACGTCTGCTCTCCAAGTCATAGCGAACCCACCGCATTACAGAGTTAAACACAACCTGCAGGAAATGACTGCCATTACCAGCTGAAGATACAACACTGTATATAGAGGTCAACAAAATAAACCCTCAATGGTAAAGCCCAAATTAAGTTTCACATCCCTCCATATTTTATATCTCCTATGAGACAAAGTGCTATTTCATCTTACGTTACATGTCACATAATATATGACAATATACAGTACAACATTCAGCCATGGTGTGGCATATACCATTGTAGAGAAGACATTTATCAACTGCTTATGGCTTGATAGTTAGTTAATAGTTAGTAAGGAAGGAGGAAAGGAGACTAACCTGTTCATCCTCTATCTCCAGCTCATCGCTGAGTATCAGTTCCAACAGTTTGTCTTTTGATAGACTGTAGAAGTCCTCTGATTCCCTCATCTACAGACATAGGACACATGACAGCTCTCATGCCATTTAATGTTTTATGTTCATTATTGTCTTTTTACTTTACTTTAATTATTTGAGCAAAATGTCTCCAGGTGGGGACTATGACAACATATGTGTTCAATAGTTTGTGTGAATCCAAAGACAAATGAGATGTTAGAACTCTTGTGATGTGGAGACCATGTAGCAATTGACGTGCAATTCAGTTAAACTTGGCTCAATTTGATTCGATCTTTGGGCCGACATTTATGATGTCATCTGTGAAAGGCTATATATTTTAAATCCAATTCATTAAAAACAATTCCACTATAGTTTATTGGCAGGAAAAGTGCAGCCCTCAGCAGCCCAATCAATTCAATACCACTTATGACTCAAGTGGAAGCAGTCGATAAAGATTTAAAAACAGCGAACTGTAGCAGGACATAACCAATATGTGTCGCAGAAACAACAGGAACATTTGATGTGGATGTCAGGAACTCAACCAGTTTTTTCCCATCTTTGGGTCAGTGAAACGTGCAATGTGTGAACGTGGTCATTAAAAAACATTTGAGCTTTTGCTTCTGTGAACATGTGAATGTTGAAATTGTAAAACCAATGGGAAATTTACTACTTGTGTGAATAATTTATGAATCTCGAGGTGAGTTTGTGGATGCACTTTTGTTAAAACTAAAGTAAAAACAAACAAGGTTGACTACCTTGTTTACTA
The DNA here is from genome assembly GCA_027575585.1 of Percopsis omiscomaycus. Classification (NCBI taxonomy): domain Eukaryota; kingdom Metazoa; phylum Chordata; class Actinopteri; order Percopsiformes; family Percopsidae; genus Percopsis; species Percopsis omiscomaycus. The sequence continues at coordinate 6,838 of JAODLI010046551.1, forward strand.
CCAAGGTAGTCAACCAACCAACCTACAAACTGCCTTTTGGCTGGTTGGTTTACAGCTATGTCCTCAAACCATTCCTTTTTACAAGGAATGGAGATTATCACATGGTTGCTGACGTTACCAGCTAGCCATTTCCGTACCGTTTCGTAGTGGACCAGACACATCCTCCAAGACAATTCGTACAGTCGTTTACACTGATGGGCATCTGACAGCAACATCATGCCCAGACAGTTGGATGAATGGAGGTTCTTCTCTAGAAACTCTGCAGCTGCGTCCCTTATGTCGTGGAACTGCAACATGTCTCCTGCCTCCAACAGTGACTCAGCGTTCTCCTCGTTTATCATGACTCGTGATGAATAGGCAAAGTCCAACAGCAGCTCTAAAACCTGAGGAAAGAAATACCTGAATATTAATGGGAGGCTGGATGACCAGCTTTTATTGTTATTATTGTATAGTTATAGTAGTTATTGTATTGACTACAACACAAAATAGAAACAAAATGAAATGGGTTATTTCATACAATCTCCTTACAAAGAAGTTTCTGCATTTCGTTCTCTGCATTTTTTGCAATAACAAGCACTATACCTCAGGGTGTATACTGTCTCTGAAGTTGACATCACTGTCCAGACTTTCTCGAAGCCCTCCACTGAACATGGCCTCAAAGTAGCGGCTACAGGCTGCTAAAACCGCTCTAGGAAGAAAAAAATCAAATCCAAAGTTTGAGAATGTTGACATGGATCTTGCTGTGTTTCCCCACAGGTTCTACTGGTATGTAGCCTGGTGTCTCACCTGTGACAGGGGAAGGACCGGTCCCCAGCCCACAGTGTGACATCAGTAAACATACACTGTTTCCTCAGCAAGTTGAGGTGCGTGAGGACGCTGTCAGGGTGCGACGGCTTGTGGAACAGCGAGATGTTCATGGAACCCGTACTGGTGCGGGATTTGCGGTTCTCATGCACGCTCACCGACATGGCAGCTTCGCTCGGCACCTCTGAAGATTCACTAGGAACAATCCCCCCAACTAGCAAAGGAGAAAACATGACTTTTGTTAGACAATAGGATTTGCATTGACTGCTACTATACTGAATAATAATAATACATTTTATTTGTAATGCACTTAATATTTAAACAAATCTCAAAGTGCTACAGATTAATTGATCAAATATATGGAGCATAAATAAGAGAAAAACAAGGGGACAAAGAAAGGGCAAAGAAAAAAAAGGGGGTTAAGAAATGGGTTGAAATCAGCCAAAAGCAATGCTAAAAGGGTGGATTTTAAGTATAGGGAATAGTATTGTAGCACACAGTGATAATGTATCTACAGGGCTCTGTGGCAACATGGCTAATAAAAAATAAACTGGAAATCGCTCACACCTTACAACTGTGTATTATTCTGTGCTAGCTTTGATGGTTTTTGTTTGGCAGTTGTTTCTGCCTTCGGTGTCTTTCAAGAAAAACATTGTTTATTGTAGCTGTGACAGTTTAAGTCTCTGATGGGGTCTATGGCCCTGGCATGTATTAGTATTAACCAAAACACACACACCAGCTACAGGGAGCTGTGAGACTAAACGCTGTCTTGTTCATCCTCCTAGAGAGACAAGTACAGCGTTATCGTCTGAAGTCTCAAAGGAACTATATAAATTCTCTGCTTCCTCCGATCTTTCATCTCAACTTCCTATCTCCCTGGTCGCTCCTGAATTCAAAATACCCCCCACCCCCTCCCGTTTTCCCTACATTCGCTTCATTTTCTCTCATCTCCTACATCTCCCCCTCTTTTCATCATCTAATCTTAATTGCATTCAAGTACAGTAGCCTATTCTTTCATCTTCTCTTCCTTACACACCATGTTATCCCAGTTCTCTTTCCTAAACCTTTTCATATCTGTTTCTTCTTGCTCTCTCTTTAAAACTAGCAGATCAGAGGATGGTCGAGACACCAGATTTAGCCTCCTAATCATCAATTATTGATAGAGAACATTTGTGAAAACAGAAACAAGTTATGAAGTACACACGGTCCCCAAGCCCCAATAATTTAAAGAACATTTAAAGAAGTACACTTATGAGCAGCGAATGCAGAGCTGTATAATGTCCATAAAAGCTTTTTTTATGAAGGCCTCACTTCAAACATGATGAAAGATTACCAACCGACTGTGAAGATGCAGGTGTATCTCAAAGTTTGATATCGCATTTTATGTATTCAATAATCCTCTCAAGAGCTCAGTCAGCACTCTGTGATATTTTGAAACCGTGGAGGAGTCATTAAAGTTTAATATTGGCCTCTGCGGTGTTGCAGGGTTGCTTGTGGCACTACGGCTGGAGGTGAACGGAGGTATAACAAAATAGATCATTTATTTTTTCACATCCTCTCTGGGGGAAGCAGCAATGGTTCTTGCTGTGGTCGCCCACTGCTGCTAAGTGAATACAATGAAAACAACAGCTTTTAATGTCTTCGCCTATTAGAGAATTTAGAGTCAAACTTCGTCATGATATATTCATGTTTTTGCCACAGCACTTTCTGTCTCCAGCCCTGCAGCCCATTAAAGCAATCCAGCAAATGTTCCACATCCCATTTATTGGAGAGATTATTAGATTAGGACAAATTTGTTTATCTATCTACTTTATGGACAATAGGAGACAGAGAGACCCTAGTTGATAGATTCAACATGTGTGGGGGTTGTAGGTTTAATGGGCATCCCAACACTGCATACGTACATATTGCTTATATTTAATATTGCTAACTCGGCAAACAAATAGGCTTCCTGGACAGCACACGTTTATTAGTCTTCTAATAGAAAAAATTTAATTATTTTTTCTATTAGAAGACTAAAGATTATTAGGAATTTTTTTTAGGATTAGGACATTTGAGACTAAACACATGGGTTGTATACTGTGTACCAGAAACAGAAGTGGTTTCATCTTAAACCTAAATCCCAGAGTCAGGATTACCCCCAGCCTGTGGTGTATTAATGCCGCCATGTTCCAATGACTGAATGAGGAAGACTCCTGCTGGATGCAGCAAACAAACAAACACACTACAAAGAGATTAGACAAAAATGCTGCTTCAGCAACTTCACTGCTGTTGCCTGCCTCTGTGTGCCTGTGTGTGTGCGTGTGTGTGTGTGTTTGTGTGTTTGCTGACATGCAGTTTTGGGGCCAGGGTGGCACCCGGTTGGTCAGGGGGGTGATGGCGGTGTTTTATAGACCACAATGCGGACTTGACAGGAACCACAATGTAGGGGGGGGGGGCCTGCAGGCAGTCAATGGGTGACAAAGGATAACACAAACAGTTGTGGAGGGCATTCAAATGAGCTAAGTTTGGACACAGTTTATAGGAATATTTAAGTGTGTGTTTCCTGTTTTTTGCAGCTGCTGTGCTTTGGTAAATGTCTAGTTGTCTGTCACTGTTTTGGTCGTGTCTCTAGAGAGCTTTTTCCTTTAGAACACCAGTCCTAAAAAAATATGCTAATGCTTAACGCAATGCTGAACTTTTGGTTTGTTAAACCCTAGTTTCTATGGCTTACTTACCTCAATAATGTTAATTAACATGGTTCTCCTCCTTACTCTAATGCATACAGAAGAACATTGGTGTGTGTATTTGTACATGCTCAAATAGTTTTCAACACTCGGTTTTAGGGACCACAGGCCACAGTAGACCATGCAGGGAGGTGACACACAAAGAGAGCTTTGGAGAAACTGAGAACTAGGAGCAGAGGTCACACTGAGGACGAGAGGGAATGATGGAGGGATTGTTGGATCACGGCCAGGGTTTAAAGGTCATGTAGACAGACAAGTTGGTAACCATTTCTTGGGAGACGCGGATGGAGGGCAGAGGATTACAGCATGCGGAGTGAGGGATGGATAGAGAACAGACTAGTAAATGAGTGAATTTATGGGTGTAGGAAGTCAAACGTCTAACATTAAAAGACAGAAATGGATGGCTGGACGGAATAATAAACATTTTGGGGGTTATGGTTATTGGTTTAGGGGTTCATTCGGGTGGCAGACTAACTCACTGACTGCTGCAGGGAATGATGAATGGAAAGACAAAGGAAAGACAGTAATAAGGGGGTATTTTAAGGGTACGGGTTTTGGGTCATTCCAGTGGCAAGCTAACTTACAGTGAGAGAGAGACTGCTCAAAGTGATGGATAGACAGACTAAAGACAGCCATAAAAGAGTATATTAATAGGTAGGGAGGGGGTTGGGTTGCAGGGTCATTCCAGTGGCAGGCCAACTTACGGCGACAGAGACTGCTGACCCAGGCACAGGCACTGACAGTCAGGAGGTGAGGGGGGCTCTGCATCCCCGCACAGCTACTGGACCGATAAACAACAATACATCTTTAGGAATATGTACAGATCAATGTTATGTTAGCAAGAAACCACAGGTGTGGGGGATAGGTAGTGACAGATGAATGACAGAGTAAAACACATTCAGGACAGTATTAAGATTGACGTGGCGGCCAGTGGTGTGATGTTACGGTCACAGTGTTATTGTGGTTACCACAGCAAAGCCCCAGACACAGTGAAAGAGACTAACAGCGATGTAGCGACGAGAGACCATGGAATGTCAATGAAATTCAGTGACTTGTAGCGATGACAGGCGAAATAACCTTTGGCAACGCAAAGTGGGCGGGCACTGAGAGAAACTAATCTCAACTTTGAGGCGACTACCAATGGGAGCTAAGGATACCGTTGACTGACAATCATTTTGGGTGGAAAACCTAGGCAACAAGAGCCTGGAATGCATCCGTTATATGTGTCTGCCGCTTAACAGCAGAACAGGTGTGCAGTGGACAAAATAAAATAAAAATTACACCCCCAACTGTGTGCCAAGGAAGACCTGTGATTGGTAGAATAGGAGCAGACTAAGCCCCTATTGGCTGTTTGTCCATCAGGATGTAGACAATAGAGAAAATAGAGAAACACCCGATAGAATTCCCATACTGCATGTCAAGGTGCGCAGGGAGGCCTTGCTAAGGAAAAAACACTCATAACAGAGCTAGATTTTACCTTTACGGCTCACAATGGCTGATGCATCTCAGAATCATTCAACAACCCTTTTAGTTTACCATCTAAATGGGATCCTGAGCTAGAAGAACAAGGCTAGAACTGATGGTTAGCGGCTAGCATAGCAGTCAAACTGTCACAGTTTAGCACACAGCGCCGCAGGCAGTCTGGTCATCAAGATGGGAGAGAGTAGCTGCACTACCAGCTTGGTGCAAGTGTTTTCTATGGGCTGTCGGCACTTGTTACAGTACGATTGGACTCGCATCAGATTTACGTACTGCTTGACTGTTTGAGAGAGAAAGCTGCGACTCTCAGTTGGCTGGTAACCTAGCTACAACTTGCAAGACCCCCACCACATACACACAAACACACACACACACAAACACACTCCTGTCTCAGGCTATCACCACTTGCCAGTGGAATATCAACTGAGCAGCTGAATAGGCCCTGGACTTCCAAAGAGACCGACGTGCATCTGTGTGAGAGTGTGTACAGATGAATAGATGCTGGGCTTATATAGAGCCTCCTAGTCAGTCAGTAAGCCCAACTTCTTTACCCTCCGTGAGCATAGCTACACCACTGGACCGGTTGCCTAGTACCTCTCCAAGTGTGTCTAAGAGAGTTAGAGAGTGAGGGTGCTAGGACACATTCATGTGCTAGGGCCCCTATTCCAGCGAGTCAGAATCTGTATAGTGAGTGTGTATAGCGTTAGAATAATTGCAGACCTTCAGCCTATTATTACATAAATCACAATTCACAAACAGTTATTTCAGAACACGTGTTCAAAATGTTATTTATATACATAGACATTTAGATATAGATGCAAAGGTGAGAGAAAGAGGAGCCCAGAAGTGAGTGTAAAATGGGATTGTAAAATAACAGAGTGTAATTAATTGAGTAGTTTGGGTGTTGAACAAATCTACGTGACAATAAAGTCAAAAGGTTTTCACTGCCAACACTACATCAGCTAATTTACCTGATTAAGTCTTTACCACTTCAAATACTAGGTGGCTTAAATTAGCAAAATCTTTTGGTATTGATTGGTTGAAATTAAAACCTACCTATTCTTGTTGGTCCTCAATTGAACATGATTGGTAACCAAGATAAAAAAAAGATAGCTGACAGTCAGTTTGTCACTTTGCACATACAACCTGCACATATGGTTAGAGAATACATGCATTATGCTGAATTTTTTCACTATACAGCAATACAAAAATGTGTCTGTGTATTTTAATGGCTTCCTTGATCTCAGTATGTCTTGTCTCTCTACAGAACTCTAGGGACAGAATGCCCGTCTGTCTCTTTAAAGTGACAGTTCCATTTGTGTCTGTTTAAAGCCCAACTGTTTTCAAATCCACTATGGCTAAAGACCTTTATGTTCTAATGCTTTGACATGTGTCATTTACAAGTGATGTAAAAAATGTAGTGCGTCTCAGAATTTGATGCTTCACTGATGTGTTACCGAGCGCCGAGCTGCGAATCCCCCACCAGTACACAGCAGGAGACAGGGAGCACTATGTGCACACCAGCTACCGACGTGCTTGCATATTCCAAATCACCATTCCAATCCTGGACCCTGTTTTTCATAGCTTCAATAGGGCTTAGGTTCCTTTATCAGTATATTTAATGAAGAAACAAATTAATGAATGGAGTTATACTGTATAGTATTTTCACACACTAAAAATAAAATGTGACAGTTAATAACAAATAAACCTAGTGGTTGGTTTGTTATTCCATAAATGTAGCGGATTGGAACACACATTGTGTGAGCATTCATCAAATTTTACTTTGTTAAAATGCTAATGTGGACATGTTCTTTTATATACTTTTCTTCTGGGAGTGTCCCGCACGCACGCACGCACGCACACACACACACAGCTGTCTGTCTCCAACCACCCCTCACTGATCACTTCAGGTATTGATCTGTTTGTTTAGCTAGCTGACTACTAATCAATGAAAACACTAGATCATTGAATCCATGCATGCTAAATATCCAATACAGGGACAGTTTGACTGGCATAGTACACTACTGAGCAACTACATAACAAACAATGGCATTGTCTCCTATGTGAACAGTCAGGGCTGGAATAAGTGAACAGTTTGTTTATAGACTTTTAGTGTTTGTGATTTAGGCCATGCAAGCATAAAGGGTAAATCATCAAATGCAACATTATTGCGTTGTGTCTATGTTATATTGCCATATATTCATGTCCATGTCGGGAAGCCATTTGAGGACAAAGATCATTTATGGTGGTCTAAATTAAATTCCATGGAGCAACAAGGGACAGCAACAAGTGAAGGACTAGGAAAGAACCGAATGGGTGTATTAACCAGCAACCTAGCATTTGTGTAGCCCAGAATCTGGTTCTCACTTTTAGTGTGGGGTGCACATTCTTGGGCAAGCATTCCTGTACAGTGCACCATCTCCTCCTCGGTCAATATAGACATCCTGCATTCCAAAACAGTTTTCTCCGCTCGGTGTTTGTATTGCTGTGGGTCGAATGGACTATGTAACTTGATTTATTTGCAATTCGAAGATTTGAGTGGAGCCCAGAAATCCTACTTTTTAAATAATTAACGTAAACCAGCATGGGTTGCATAATCAGGACACAGAGACAGCTATATTCACATATCTTGGTAAATGACCAAGTGTATTGTTAAGGTATGATTAACAACACATATATAAAGCCATGCATGATAATAACACAATACTGATAATAGTTATCTTCTGAGTTTTAAATACATTCTGTACGGACATAAACTATGGAATCAGTCTCAGTATTGGCGGCTGGCTAGCTCGTTAGCATCCAAGAAAGCTAATAATTGAATAACTTGTTCTTCTTTGATACGCCCAGCCAAACGAGACTAAATATTACTATTTAGGGAATAACGTTAAATGTGGGCGTTTTGAAAAAAACGTAACACGCTGTTATTAGTGCATATTACAAACAATGAGAGAGCAAAATATTAGACGACAAAAATAGTTTTGTGGTTAAACTAACGTTAGACGTTAGCAGCTATGCACCAACTTTACTGTTCACAGCCATAATGACTCGTAATAACATGCCCATCTCCCACAACATGTGTGGATACGGGGTTGTATGAACTAATTACTGCGATTTATTCGTGTAATTAAGTGTGAAATATTTGTAATAGGCAATTGGCATAAATAACGTTATTGTTAAGTTTGTTTCTCTGACCACAGTTTAAATACTACCCGAATCCACTTTCAGTTTATTTGGCTGCCTGAAAAACGAACATAAAATGTAAAATGCCTTATACTCACATTTATTGCGCCTTAGAAGGAAGATTAAATCCAAAGAAAGAAAACCATGTATATAGTTGATAATAACATCTCTGACAATAGACGAGGCACGTCTGTTTCTCCCTTCTTGTCTGGTTTTGGAAGAAGAGCTGAAAATTGCCCTACACTGCACAACCAGTGGTTTTTGATTTGGTTTTGACTGACGTCTTTTTGACCAGTCCGCTTGAGGCTGATCTGTCTACTAACCAATATCAAGGGGATACCTGAAAAGTGGGAGGGATTTAATGGCTTCCTATTTGTGATTGACCTGTTCTTCGACCAATCCACATAATTTATTTTACGCAGCTCCACGACCCAAAAAGAGTCCTCATAATAGTATTTTGAGAGTTGTAGCCTACCAACCAATTAGTTTAGAAGGAAATTGGCTTTGATGACGGTAGAAAAACAATAGCGCGCTGAACCAGTGCAATAAAATATAAGCAATATGATGATCTCCTTAAACATAATGATAACACGTAATACATTTGCTGGAATATGTGTCCATCTTTATGTTTTACTTTATAAATAATCAAAACGGATAAGAATTTTAAACAAATGCTTTTTCTATTAACTCATCAGAGAATGACAGAATGCGAGTTTTAATATCCAACACTTCCCCCTTGCGTTAGTAAAGTGCACATACGTTGCCACAGCAAATGAGAATGAACGTTGTCCAAAAACAAACCTCAGCAATAATTACAACGCGCGCGTGTGTCGGCTAAGTTTATTTTTACAAGGTAAATCACATTTCACAAAAGAAATCAAAGAGCATAACATTTGTTATGTACTTGCTTTGTAAAATAAATGATGTACACTAGAAGAAGTATTTTTCAGTGTTTGAATCATGTTTCGAGAACATTACTATACATTACAAAGTCGTTACAACCGAAGGCAGTAAACAACTCTTGGGCTCTCACTCTCTTATCGAGGAAACGTTGTTTTTTGGTAATGTTGTATGTTGATTATTTACAATCCCTTAAAAATTATAGATCTATTTCGATTTGTCACTTCTCTCTTGCTATTTTCTCTCTTTTCACTTTCTTTTGTCTATATCCATGTTTGGATATAGACTTTTTATACTTTTATGTCGTTCGTTACTGTGAATAGCCTAGACCTGACCACGCTATAGACGTGGGTCGAACTGTAAATGCCCATAAATAGGCCCACTTTAACAACGACATCTTGTGGCTACTGAGGGGACGCTACATGAAAGATACAACATGATTTCACTGACCAAGGTCAACACATCTGTTATGGTGAGATTAGTCACAATATTGTGTGATTTATATCAAAATGATTTAAATGGCCAAATTATATTAAATTATATTATCACTTTCATTCATGAAATAAAAAATCAAGCATAAATTTGGCATTAAAAGATATGACAAACTTGGGACAACGTAACCTATTCAAAAAAATAACATCAGAATATACTTTTGTTTGACAAACTCTTTAATCACAGAACCTCAAGCAGAGAAATTAGAAACACTTTAGGAACCAACCCTAGTACTCCTGAAGGGGGCAGGCGGGCCTAGAGGTCTGTGAGAACGTCTCCCAGCTGAAAGGCCCCGATTTATCTAAAACTATTTATAATCTGTAGGGTATGACATGACAAAATGGGAGATTGCTCACATTACACGCACACACGCGCGCACATACAAACACAGATGGTCACCACCCCTATGTAAATCACATTATTCATCATGGCCATGTCCCATGGACAGGGTGGACAGTGCATGGGATATTATTTAGCCCTTTGTTTGGATGTTGTATTGTTTGACTGAGCACTCTCTTTGTTGTTAGCAGGAGGCAGCAGCAGGCTTGTGTGTGTGTGTGTGTGTGTGTGTGTGTGTGTGTGTGTGTGTTTGTGCTGACGTGGGCCTGACGTGCTGACAGGCA
>JAODLI010046562.1:0-17044 GCA_027575585.1 Percopsis omiscomaycus
CCCCCCCCCCCCCCCCCCCCCCCCCCCCCCCCCCCCACACACACACACACACACACACACACACACACATCTAAAGTACTGGCTAAAGTTAGCCTCTGATAGATAACCCATAGAGAAAAGGCAGCGCAGATGCCTCACCAGAGGAGGTGTAAGAGCCACAGTGGGCAAGGGGACAGATGTGCCTGCGGGAAGACAAAAGGGTGAAGCGGAGGCCTATAGGCACTATTGTCCACGCCGCTCACTCTTTTCATCGTCAATCGACGCAGCTTAAGGGCTGACAGGCAGCTTGGGTTTCACACTGGTTGTGCGCCAGACGCTACACCGTAGGAAGAAGATGACATCATCCCCTGGCCCTCTAATAAAGAGTTTAATCGGGATAAGGTTGTCTCAATGTTGTCTTTATACTGCTCACTGTGAAAGCACATCTAGCACAAAAGAACAGCTTTATCGGGAGTCTCATTAGTTAACAAACTCGAAATTGCATAGAATAGGATAGGATGGGGCCTTCCTCCCCCGTCATTCATTAGGGCTGTGAGGCTACTGCCAATCGGAGTTATAAACAGCTAGTGCAATTGTTCTAGAAAAGCAGTCCTGGCGGGTCCAATAAAGCAGAAAGGCCCGAAAAATTTTGAACGCTCCGTAGTTGTTCTTTAAGCAATTATCCAGCCTCTCCCTTTTTTTGTCTCTCAGTGACCAAAATATAAAAGGACCCACCAGAGAGTGCACCCAAGAGAAGCACCGGGTTCAATAAAGCCAATCCCCTGGTGTCCACCACGAGTCAATACATTTCTCCACTGTGTCTCACAGCAGTGGGCGTCCGACCACAAGAACAAATATTTGTTACGCGATGCCAAGCGTTCTCTTGAACACACACAGGGCTCTGTCCAACGCAGTGGGAGTGAACAATGCTTCCTTAGCTCTCCGTAAACCCTTAGCAAAAGACGAGTCTGGAGGGCAAAAAAAAAAAAGACAGCAGCGAAATACAAAGAAACGCAGAAGCGCGCACGTGAACACACACACACACACGACTGAATAGTGCTCCTCGAGTATTTCACCGTCATAAAAGGCTGTGTAATAAAGTGACCTCTCAGCCCCCGGCCCGCCCCAGCCAAAACAATGACTTTACAATGTAATATGACCATCACAAGCCTCGGTCATTTCTATCTTTCTCTCATGTTTCACAAGGTTCAAAAGACACTTTTAGCTCATGGTAGCTTATGGAAGCTAACACAAACAAAATAAATCTTGGTTCATTATTGCACAATAGACTTTTCAGTTAGTACAATATTCTATTTGCTTGGTAATATATAATTATATATTACCTATTGTGTAAAGTTAATGATGTTGCCCACTAAGGACCTATTGCATCCTGGCCGTGCTGGAAGGGTGGTCCATTTCTCCTTTGTTTTTATGTAAAATGTGGGCCTGTGCAGCCTACAATGTGGGACTGTAATGTGATTAGGGGCTATATGTCATGCTAGATTCTGGATATCTAAATTAGGGTCCAAATATGAATGAATACAGTAGTGGGGAAACTCCAAATACCACATGGATCAACTCATCTGTTCCAGCAATTCCAGTTCTATTTATCGAGCCATCTTCAATCCCAGTAGATGTATATGCAAAACACACACATACATATAAACCTTCTCACTCTCTCTCTCTCTCTCGTTGTTTGAGGCCATGTTTGGCCTTGTGCCTCGCATGTGAGATCTCATCCTTGCATGCCATGCAGATATTAATAGAAATCACACTTCAGCTGGTCTGAACTGTTAGTGTGTTTGTGCACACACACTAGGTGAGTGAACTGCGGTACAACATGCACCCATGACTGAGTGTGTGTGGTGGCTGGAATCCCTCCCCATCAGTGAACAGTGTTGGTCTGACAGTAAGTCGAAGCTGTCAGCTCATTGGGTTAGAAAGATGTTCTCTCACATTGGTTGAGCAACAGGAAATGGCTGCATCATGTCCGCTGTGAGTCACATTAACTGGAATTGTGGTCGACTCATTTTTTGCACCATATTGTATGTATTGGCCCTATCTACGACCAATGAACTAGGTAGTACTGTATGTTCAATGGACAGACAGATAATACTTAGTTCAGGATGCTGATTCTAAACAGCAATGTGTATTTATTTTTTCTATTCATCCCTGATGTTATCAATTGATATTCAACTTCCTGCTAGTCAATCCTGCAGCTAAAACAGTAAAGGTTTAGGGTTGAAAACGTCCAAACTACCCCTTATGGCATTTAGTAAAATTAAGCAGCACAATGCATAACACAAATAACATATAGATATGCCTTGCCATGCATTCAGGGCCACCATTTACCAGGTTTACATGGTGACTAATGTCATTCTCTGTCCACTTACAACACTGGTCATCTTCATATGCAGCAGCACCTGCAGATAGTCTTCAAACGTGCTTAGCGAAGGCTCGTCACTGTCAACGGGTTCGGACTTCACAGCGCGAACGCTGTCCAAGAGAACCAAGAACTCACTTCGCCTACGCAACATGGCTACGGTCCTCATGCAGAAACAGGTGCCACAGAGCAAGTTAATCCATTTTAGATGGCAGAGAGACGATGGATAAACAACTCTTGATCTTGGAGGACAGTGTCCATGAAGTTCTTTCCCCTGGAAATGCCATGCAAATGTAAATCAAACCGAATTCACCTAATTCTAGGAAGCCCTCAGAGGATTAGCACAATAAATGCAGAGGCAACGAGAAAACGACAGAAAGTGTCAGAGACGTCGTAATAAGAGCAGAAGAACATCACCAACTGTCTTGCTTGCCCATGGGCTGTAGGATTTCATGGTTGAGTCTAGAGAGTTAATCTGATTACTGCACCCTTCCAGTAACAAGCCCTACCGCCCAATAAGAGCACACCGTCCTCCTCGGGATTACTCTAGAAGGGCCAGCAAACACACATTATCCATTGTTCTTGCTTAGCTGCTTTTGTTTCATGCAAGGCTAAACATAAGATAAAGCTCTTTATTTATTATGTAACACATTTTCTTAAAATACAGAGAACTTTGCACCTCTAGAGGGGCATTTAAGCACTCGGCTCATGTCTGAGTGGCAATAATATAAAGATAGTTTGACACAGTTGGGGTTGATTTGAGATGAAGTGGCAAATCTTTATGGTAAACATATTATTCGGAGACAAAGATGTCTTTTTTTTTATTAGAAATGTGTTTTTTGCTTGTTTTGTAACGCTTCGGTTTTCAAATTAGACCTGTCCCCTCCCTTTTTCTGGGAGATGTGGAAGATGCAGAGTATTTATAATGTTTCTCACCTATTCAGTGCTACATCTTAAAAACCTAACTGACCACCAAGGTCAAACTACACCCATGGCAATTAAATCCCATCAAAGCACGATTTTCTTTCAAATTATGTTACAGATGTAGGCTACTCTAGTTTCTATTTTAGGCCTCTTTATTAGGTATGCACTTTCTTTAAATAGAAAGGTAATGAATGACAAAATGGTTGGTTGTTTGGAGTGTAGGTTTCATTGCAGACAACATACTATTATGGATCAATCAATCTAGTACACATACTTCATATGTAATACAAACGTGTGTGGACCAGGTATGTCAGGGTAAGTGGTGCTGGCAAGGACAGGCTGTTAAGTAGGTCAATATCACAGATGGTGTGCAGTTAAAGAACCACAATTCCACAGAGCCACTTACGAGCTACATGAGCTAGCTATGCAGACTGCAGGCAAATCTGCCATGTGGAAATGCACCTGATTAAGCCTTATTATATAACCTACTTCATAGCACAGCAGGATTCCTTGTTATGAAAAATGATTGTAATATTACAATAATATAATTGCAATAATAATAATAGTATCAATAAAAAACATTATTCTGTATAAAACCTTTAAAAACCGTTTACAAAGTGAACAGAAGTGTATGGAAACGCCGGAAAAAAGTTGAAGCACCCCCCCACACACACACACACACACACACACTCACACACACACACACACCACATCTACATACATATGGCATCCCTTAAAAATGTTGAGATTTAAGGAAAACCGACCAGTACTGGAACCTTATAGTATGGCCTATTTTGGCCCAGTCTAATGTCATTGTACGGGTTTGGTAGAAAGTCCACTATTGAGAAGACAGAACGCTAGACAGAAGGAAAGCAATAGTGGACATTGGTAATAATGCCATTGTAATGGAAAGCCTTTTCCCTCTCTGATCCTCGAAAAATGACCCATCAAAACAACTTCCTGCTGCTATATTTCCTTATATTTCAGGCTTGCATTAGTCTTTCTCGCTTCCATGTGAATTAGGGTGTTTTTTTCCTTTGAAGATAAACATGCAAACAGGCATAGGGGGCAGTATGGGTTAGTGGTTAGGGTGGTTGACTCCCGGCCAAAAGGTAATCGATTCAATGCCCGCCCTACCTCTAGACCTATGTAACCTTGAGCAAGATTCCTAACCCCTACCTGCACTTAGTAACTGTAATAGTAACAGCGATGTAAATCGCTGTTAAATTGAATGACAGATGTGTAAAGTAATCCGTCTCTTCGCAGTATTATATTTTTTCGTTCAGTTAATTAAAAAAATGAATCGAATAATTTAAAAAAATGTGAGATTACCTCATTCATAAAAACCTTCCAGGCTATTCTGATTTTCAGTGATTTGTCTGGCCAGTTAAGAGGAAATATTGCTAATCTGTGTGAAAATGAGGAACTTGACGATAGAACTGTGAAACTGGGAAACTGTTACCTTATTGCCGGAGCCGCAACAAGTGAAAAACAAAACAGGAACATCCCAGTACGTTGGGGCTGAACTGATGCACCACTATACTGTGGTGTACGAATATACTTCTCCAATTTAAAGGAATTAGCCTTTCACTGTGGCAACATTTGAAGGAACAGCCAGGTTTACATTATATTAAGTGCAATAGCGTGGGCCATAACCTGAAACATTGGTTTTAATAGTTAAGTTAACATTAATTGTTTCCTGCTCTTTTCCTACATTGTTTTGTGTGCTTCCATTGATAACTACAGTAGTTTACCCATACAGACAAATTTGCATATTTGAAATCAAATAGGCAAAACATTTGCTATTGCCATTAGGTTGCTGTAGCAACGACGATGTGATTCTGTGTTAATGTGACACTTTATGTGACTGTCGTTGTTTACAATGAAGGGCGTACACGGGCATATTTCACTCGTGCATATTATAATCTAGGCGGTTATAAGTGAATAAGTCGATTAAACCTGAGCGTTACATGTTCCATTTAAAGCACACGTGGTAGTTGAGGCAAAGAATGAGACGTAAGCAGCCAATCTATAGCAAATTGCACTGCCTAACAACTCCTCCTGTTACCTAGTTACTAGTTACTGCAGCAGGTGTCATTGAACGTTTCTAAATTTCATAGTTTGTTAGCCATTGCTGAATATTTACTGTATGACTAATTCTGCCAGTTCAGCTGAGTTTTATAATGTGGCATAATCCAAAATGCTGTTTTGTATGTTGTTTGCCGACTGTGCTGAAAGCCAAGGCACATGGCAAACTGCAAGATTGTTAAGCCATTGTGAAACTGCTTTTCAAGTAGAGTAGCTTACTAAGTGCATGTAAAGAATTCCTACACTGATCTGTATTTCCCAAGTATCTGCACGAACCTACATCTCTTCTATGTGGTTTTTCTGTATTTATTATATACAGTTAACTCATTAATACACTCGATCTTTCTCTCCTTCACTCCCTGTTGAGGATTTATAACGAGTCGACTAATTCCTTAAAGTTTAAACTCTTGAGGGGTAAAAGAAAACATGGGGTAGAGCTGGCAGGTAATGAGTCAGCAGGTCCTCCCTGACTGGAGACGGTCAAAGGTTCCTGAACCCCTGACTCAAGACACACTGACAGAAGGAAACAAACTAGCTCCAATTTCAGTCAGGGAGGTGTCTTAAATGTCAAGACTGCAGCAAGGGTGAAAGCTAGACCTGGTGAGCGGTTGGGGGTTGAGTCGAGGTGACCATGTAGACGCACAACAGTGGAAACCAAGGGTTTGAGATTTGGGCTTTACGCAGGTCCTTCATATCTTAAATTAACCTCACATGAGATTAGTCCTTCTTTCACCACTGTGAAGGCCTGCCTGCCTTTCACACAGACAACTAAATATGGGGTTTTGGTTGAACCTGTGTGTGCTCCTGTGTTTATGAGTTCACGGCACGCCTGATAGAATTACTTCTCATCATTATGTGCATTAGTAGGGTGGCAGCCTGAGAGTTTATATGGCTTTTATGGCTATGGTTAACATAAATAGATTAACAGAAGTAATTCCCTTTTTTTCTGATAGCAATTTTCAGACCTAGGCAGACATACAACGAAATGCGCAATAATCACCCAAAGGCCCCAAAGAACCCCTGAATGAAAGCAAAGACAATCGCCATTGTCTGATAATAAAGTAACTCACCTTGAGCTGCTGCTCTTTGAGTAAAGTGTCGGCCATGCTGCCTCAATATTATGGTGTGGTAAGAACAGTAGTCTTTTCACATATTGGACATAAAAACGTCATGGTCTCAGTTCTGTCCCTGTGTACAACTTTATCACTTCTGTTCACATCCCTCAGAAGTGAAACATCAGGTGTTTTGTTGAAAAAATTAAGAATAATTCCCACAATTACACCAAAGGACACGCCTATGTATTATTTCCTTTTTCAGTTGCAGACTATATTGTATGCTAATGTCTAAAGGCTGTATGCTAGCTGTAGTATAGAGTATATTGTACGCTTATGATGTACTATGGCTGTTTGCTAACAGTAGAGCATATTTTATGCAAACGATGTAAGGCTGATGAGTGTCACCAACTATTTATTATTTTTCAAAATAAGGTTAGTCTGATTTAATTAGCGGAATCAATGTTGCCCAAATGCCACCACATTTTCTACAGCTGCTAAGATACTGCTTAATTTTTTAATGAATGTTTCCTTTCTACTTATATGGTTATGAAATAGATCTTTTTCCTATGTAAGTCTTTCTGACCCTAATTCTGCTGAGCAACAATCACATGTTTCGCCACATTTGACTTCCTTCTTCAAATGGATGTGTCAAAGGGGTTGGATTGTGAGCTGGCTATGAACACACAGATACAGATCTTGCCTTACAGTTTTCTTACACAAAAAGTAAATAATTTGCCTTTTCAGTGGATAGCCAGAATGTTGGGCACAGTTGAGTCCCATCTCCAGTCTCATACAGCAACAGCGTTAACGCACCTGCGTGGGAAGCATCCCACGCAGGTGCGTGGCCGGGATGGGGAGGCACCATAGCGTGTACAGGGACCAGCACACGCTGATCGAGACAAAAGCGTGTAATTAATGGAAATGAATAATATACTACAGGATCTAGCCTTTTTGATTGACAGATATCATTTTACGTTTGGGGGGCCAAAATATCACTTCATGTGTCTGACATTATTGTTTGCAAAAGTGGACCCTCCCCCTTTAGAAAACATTGTGTGATCTGGCTATGGTCAACTATTTATCGGTAATGTCACAAACAGAATACTATGATTATTATAATTATTGTGGCAACATACGTTCCCAACAATTCACAGCCATTCAAAGGCGAACACTGTAATCAACACGATGATGTATCCCAAAAGGAATTTAGGCATTTCTGAACCTAGCAATAAGAAAAACAAAGTATACAACACAATTTACTGTGACTTCACTTCCTGCAATATATTTTCATTTCCTCTTCTCAGAACAGAACCTCAGAGCCTGTCTTTGAAAATAACAAACCTCGCCTCAGTATGCAAAACACAATTGTTCTTCTCCATTCATATTTTACTGTATTTAACCAAAAGTGGTTGCGCTTGTACTAAGTCACATAATACATCAGATTATCCTTAAAATGTAAAGTACCACAAAAGGTACCAGATAATTTAGCTAGTGGCCTAATCTCAACCAGGCATATTTAGTTATGAGTATATGCCATTCATTTTCAGCAGCAGTTGTCAACTGCCACCTGTAGCATCCGGCTATGCTTGTACTGTACGAGCTAGGCTCGAGGTAACAAGTGTCTGGATTCCATTCAGCCCACCACGGGAAAACAGAGCAAGCATCTGGTTGCAATACATTTTTCTCTGAAAAAGTTCAGTCTGTGAAGTTTGCTCATACTTTTTGGAGGCACAGTACAGACAAGTACCTCTGAAGTACCACCTAACAAAAGTTGCTTTGTACTATTACCTGTTACAGAACCAATTTCTGGCCAAACACTGCAGTGCATTTCTATTCAAAGTAATACTGTAATTGGTTATAAATATAAGAATCTGAAGGTTGTGTTGTCTCTATGAAAATTGAGAGCATTTAGAGCAAGGTATCTTATTTTTGTTTCTTATGAAGGAGAACACATCCTTGGTTTAGCAAGCTCTGGAACATGTCCCTGTTATTTTCAATCCACAGTACTAAGCAAAATATTAAAACAAACTTGCAATCATAGAAAACTTTCACTCATGCCCTAGTAATGCTGTAACTCATGGGCCTTCTCGCACAACACACATGCCAGTTAACATCACAAATTATATCGGTAAGAAAGAAAGAAAGATTTTGGTACCTTCTCTTTACTTTCATTTGTTAGCAGACAGCAATTGATTGTCAACTGATACAGCTTATGCTGAAATACAGGCCAGACAAGAGGGATTCCATTGGTCTTACCTACTTATTATCATGTCGTTAAAAATAGCTTGAGGCAGTCCTATAATCATCCTAATGTTCATGCTATAGAACGTATTCATGTCACAGACCTGAACCGTTTTAATCACGTTGACTGACTACAGTGAATGACATGTGTGCAACCAGTATCATGTTGCAAGTGGCCCTCTAATTTGTCTTTAGACAAGCAGGAAGAAATGTGACATCAGAGATATGGAATCTATTACAATCAGGTGAACTGTAGGTGTTTTTTAGATATCACCCAGGACACTTTGTGTCTGAAGCGAATTGTTTAATCCAAATAACTATGTACCTGTATAGTAAATGGGATTGCTGCCAAGGCCGGCTAGGTCCAGTGACACCCTTTATAGTGATACTGATAAATCTGCTCACATACCCAAGAGAGTCTTAACCCCATTCTCATGCAATTTACTCAAACTTAACCTAAACATAAACATAATCAAATCTAACGGTAAACATGAAGTCTGTGAATTTCGTGTCTTTGCTTATTATTATTATTATTTATTATGTGTGTCGAATAGGATAAGT
The DNA here is from genome assembly GCA_027575585.1 of Percopsis omiscomaycus. Classification (NCBI taxonomy): domain Eukaryota; kingdom Metazoa; phylum Chordata; class Actinopteri; order Percopsiformes; family Percopsidae; genus Percopsis; species Percopsis omiscomaycus. The sequence goes on from JAODLI010046562.1 coordinate 9,232, forward strand.
AGGTGCTTCCCCACCTCTGCTTGCAGTTTCACAAACGTGTACGTTAAGCAGAAATATCAGATTTGAGTATTTTCATGCTCTTCGTCAATTTATAGCCTAAAAATAACAGTTACCACTAGCAATAACAATGTATACTTACAATAACAAGCCTATCGGGGGAGGAATACTGACTAACGTTACTTGATTAGCCTAATAGATTGTTATATGCACCCTTACGGTAATAGCCGTCTGCAAAACTGAGGCGGCAGCCTAAAAAGGAACCACCAGAGCCATAGCGTATTCAAGGGGGGTGTGTGCTAAACATGATTTGAATCATTGCTGTGTGGAGTTGCTGGTGATACAAATATATTTGTATGTTATCTATTTGGAAAACATGTAAGATTGGCTATGCGTAAGAAAAAATAGCCACACTGATCGTCGCCACTAACGTAACCTCGCCTAGCCTAACGTTAGCGCCAAAGAGGCTGAACACACGAACTCAGAAAAACGCTTGCATGCCTACGTAATTTCTAGGAATTGCGCCAAACATCTCGGTTTGACCACCGTTTCGTTCAAAATCGCTAATAAACGGGGACAATCCGTGCACTGGGACTTACCCATAGCTCTGACCCCCAGCTCATGGTTTCAATACGATGTCCTCGTAATAATCCACAGCTCGGATTGGGGTGTTTTGAACAGCAGCAGATGTGTTCGGTGTGTTCGGTCAGTCTCTGTGTGGTCGAATCCTCTAAAAAAGGACCACTGTCTCTCTCTCTCTCTGTTTTTCAGCTCCTCATTCTACTGATAGCTTACAAGATGGCCAGGAGCCGCGGCAGTATCTTCAAACGGTCTATGCAATGCGCGGGCACCCGCCTCTGCCAAATGACAGCTGCTCTTGCGCGCACACCAACATCGCTAGTAGGGGGTGCGTCGCCTATTCGACGTCTATTTATCATTAAAAAGGACTGTCCTTTTGACATTTAATTAAGTGGGTGCATGAGTCGGAACCTGCTGAATGATGGAGGGGGGAGGGGGAAACAGGCATAACCGCTGGACGAAAGTATGCGGTCGATGCCAGAATTGGGTAATCCTGGCATCGACCGCATAGGCTACTTTCCGCATACGTTAACGTTACCTTATCTACGTGGATGCATTAGCCCACTGAATATCATTTGTAACGGGATTATTGAGCTATCGACCTACACTCAGTTCTCAATCTAAACTAGCCTATATTAGGCTACTCCAATTATATATTAGGCTATATATTATTCAGGTTCAGGTATATCATTCACAGAATTCACATCATTGTAGTCATCATCAATATGATATAATCTAAGACATCACGACTGACATGGACGTAAATTATAAAATTGCTGTAAGATTTGTATGAAAAGTTGACTGCTGACCACACTAGGGTCGTTGTTATATTTGACTAACGCAACACTGCCATCTAGTGTTTAAAAAAATTATTATGGGCCCCCACACTACAGTCTTTGGTACCCTGATGGAGCAACACCAACCCTGAAGCAGGCTAGTGATCTGAAAGCCTGCCACGAGAAGGGGGACAAAAGAGCTCGGCCTGTAAATCTCCTTCAAATACTTCCTTGACACCTTCTCACTGAGATTGGGTGAAGATGAAGAAGAATATGAAGTGTATGTTGATATCCAGTAGCACCAACAGGTCCTACGCCTGGTCTTAAGGTAAGTAGGTCGTAACTCGGCATTCTAAGTCCTACCTAATAGCTACGACAGTTGCACCATCTAGGCTGGATCCAACACCCTCCCGTTGTTGTCTTGTTCTGCTGCCCCCTTGTGGCCACATACAGTACCCACCACCCGGCTGAGGATGGGTTCAACCCGTCTGATTGCAGGAGGGAGGGACATTGTTTCTGGGGTTCCTCGGGGCTGTCTGAACGTTCTGCAGGAGAACTAGCAAGTGGCACATCACAGAGGAAACATCTGCACTGCACATTTGCACTTTATGCACCGTGGAGCCATATCAAACTGATGTTGCGCAATATGTAAAATAAATCAAATCAGACCTCCAAAGAAACATCCGTAGCCTTTCCTTTTATATAGCGATACATTGTTTGTCTTTTTAATTAATGGAATCCGTCTTGGGCTGTTTCGTGGACATGGCAGAGGGCATACAGTATGCAGGCCTACTGTACATTATAGGACGTAGCGAGCCTGTACCACCAAGCCTCTGCAATTGAAACCCCATGGGGCCCCACACATGGCTAGCTCCTAAATAATATAAAAAATCCCTAAAATAAATGACCTGTCTGTGTGGTTTCTATCTATGTAGCGAATTACTTAGCAGGGAAAAATATGTCGATGGCTGTCTTGAAATTGTAGGTAATTTGCATCTACAAGAGCCGTTTATCTTTTAGCATGACATGAAACAAAAACTTTGTGTAACACACTAAATTAGACCATTTTAATTTTAGACCATTTTAAAACGCCTCTCGAGATCCACCTTCCTTGTGTAAAACGGATGCCAAATTTAAAGTAAATCAACGATTAGGATCATGGCACATTGGGATTATATTTGGATTAGTGGCCAGTTGATTTCATGATCTTCCAAAGCTTGTAAACCACAACTTTCTTACACGGGGTTAAACTTGATAGGCAAGGCTGGGCACATTTAGATTACAGCCAAGGATTGGATTATCACCACTAATCCAATTACACGTTGTGCTATAATCATCAGTCAAATTGGCTCATTCTACGATATTCCTCTGGAGAGAGTGAATTAAAATAGGTTTTATTGTGACTTGCTTTGGTTGCAAATTGAAATGTCTAAATAGACACAATCATATTATTAAAATGAGACGCACTCACAAACATGTAAGAGAGGGAGTCAATGCATAGCAGATCTTCTGATTTAATTTCGACACATTATTGTGCCAGATTAGACGTACGGGTTTAGGTTTAGACCTACAGTATAGACAGCCTATGGTACATTACCGTAGCCCGTTGCGTTAACGTCAGAAATAACAATCCGGAAACCGGAAATATAAGAAAATATGAACAGAAGACGAATTTTGACTCCGCCCTGTATTTCCATTTAGCAACAGATGAAGAGGTTTCGCGTTCATGTTCGGCAATCACGCATAAACACTACAATCGCTTTGGGGCAGGGGGGGAAACAAACTTTTTCCATTGTAATGCTTGACAGTGTCAGGCCGTTGACTCTCGCTGTTGCGTCGTAGCTAGCAGCCAGCGACATTCTCGTCGAACCGTGTGTTTAGCTGGCACTTTCTCTGGACGATCACTATGGATGCACTGTGGATGATACCGCTGCTGCTGCTTCCACTTCTAATGTGGACTAGCAGCACGTTTGTTTTTTATTTCAAAAAGTTTTTTTACGTCGCCTGGATGATGTGCCTGGCAATGCTAGCGATCCCTCTCTGTTTGCTGAAAAGCGGCGGTAGAGACATTGAAAACATGAGGTAATTTACTTGCATTACTACCAGGGAACCGACAGATGTGGTGCCAAAATTGTCCTTCCGCCGGAATCCTACTTTCCCCTACCGAATTGTGAATATTTTGATTTGGATAAACGCTTTTACAAAGCAACAAGGACTGTAGCCTAGACTAAATAAAAGACACAATAGTGTGCCTGTTAGTATTATTAACAAATATATATTTCCTGAGACATAGAACACTGCAAACTGAAACACGAACACACATTTTTCTAATAAACGACTTAATTATTATTATTATATTGTTATTAATAATATTATAGTTACGGGGCTGAAGTGTCAAATGTGTAGCTAACGCTAGCTAGCTAACGTTAGACGGCTAAATAGCTGCCATGCCGTAGTTGACATTAAACATTACGATTAAAACGTTACCTAACGTTCAATCACTACGTCCTATACTAACAAACGTAAGATACCAAGCAGTGGTATTACCTTCTTTCTTTCTTTTTTTTTAGTCGCACCATTTCTCTACATTCCGGGATTTGAACTAAAATGTAATGAATGCATATGTAGCTCGACATAACGTTACAGGCGGTGGCAGCACGTTGGGTTAGGTCAAGCCAGGCATGCTAGCGTTCTATTTCCATGGACTGTTGTTGGCAAAGTATGCGATGGCATCCGTTTGCTGTCACTAACTAGCTTCGTTATAGTTACACTAACGTTATTATCCTTAGTTGTTTTCTAGTGGGGTCTGTGGTCTTTTTTTATCAATCGTGCATCGGCATGTCGACACTAATGTTTGGCAGGCTTTATCTAAAAGATAAAGCCACGTACGGTCAGGTTGTCACTAAAGTTATCGTTATCTTTTAGATAAAGCATGGGAACCTCGCCTTCTTACAAGGATTCGATTTATAGATAAACCGGTTACCTTCCCCGATAGCCTCATTTCCGTCGGAATATTCTTGAATATTGTGTATTGAGTTTTGAGGCATTATTTGCATAAGAACCTTAACAGCCTTTTCTCCCTATAAGATTGGCCCGTTTGATCATACAAGGAAATATTATATTATACCTGGCCCGACCCACTATCTGACTACTGCATCCGGTATTTACCGAAGAGTCTTGAGTCAGTGGGTTCCTCCTGGCCCGAGAGTTTCCGTACAGAATGAGAATAGTAGCTTATGAGGCCCACACCGCAATACAACTTTAGTGTCCACTACTCCCACCACTCTCTGGTTCACTAATTAGAGCTAACAGTGTGGCCTCAGAGTACTTGGTATAAAGGTTTCACTGTCATGTTGGCAAACAGGAGTGTCATGTTTCTCCAGTGTACCGTTCTGTTGGTTAAAAGGTTATCTTGATCTGTTCACTGAGACTTGCATGTCTGTAGCAACACAGGGAGTGAGTGGTAGAAATGGAGATGTAAAACCTACTGGGAGACAGACAGTAAGGGTTCACTGATTTATGAAGGGGTGGTACAACTTGTTGCAATGATTCGCCCTCGAAACGGTACACCAGGGTGTTTTTAATAGTGGGTTGAATTCCTCTGAGGCTGACTCCCGTGGACAGAGCATGTGCGTTTAATCAAGCCTTTGCATACATGCTGCAGTGTCTTACAGTTGCTTACAGCTCCTTCAAGTGTTACCTTGGTTTCTTTTTGGTTAAATTGACAGTTCAGTTGTAATTCAGTTGTTGAATAACGAGTCACAGCCTGTACGGTTCAATGGATGTGTGAGTCGTCTGAGTTACCTTTTGTTGCCTTGCTTTTGTCTTGGTAAATTCAACAACACTGAAATCTGAGTTTCAGAACTACAGTAGAATTATACAGGACTGTTTACAGATAGTTAAAGTACTTTCAAAGGGGATTAGATTTTTGGATGGTGCCGAAAGCGTAGTCAAATTGGTCATAACAGAAAATCATGCCATCATTTCTCATCAAAATGGCTTCAACGGTGGTTGGGACATTGCTATTGCTTAACTAGGGTCACAAGTGTGGATGTGTTATCACTGTAGGGCTGTCTAGAAAGATAAGTGAAGGTTGTATTCTGGTTTAAAGGTTCGTCTGATGACCCTTTACTTAATTATGCCAATCTTAACATGTATGGCCTGACCTATTCTCCTGTGTGACAGCAATGTGCCATTATCACATTAAATGAAGTCATAAGGCTGGCAGTTTGCTGCCAATTATATAATTTAAAAAGTATCACATGTCCTTTTTATTAAGAGCGTTAGTTTTCATGTAAATCCCATTACTCTCTTTAAGGATTTGGGTTTATTCTGTATTTGAATTATGTTTTCCTACCTTATCCAGAGCTCAGCCACATGGCACAAACTGTTGATTAAAGCTTACTTGAGTATTTGGCTTACTTCAGGCTAACAAATTACAGCAAAAACACAAACAAACCTAATCAAAATGTTCGTACATTTGGGTCTCTGGTTTCTTTATCCTATTGTTTTTTTTACCGACAAATAACCTCACCTAACATTTGCCAGGAAAGTGGACACTGAGTTGTTGAAGTTCTTTGCCTGATAGATGCTCTTTACTTATCGAAATGGAACTGTTATACGTTGAGGACATCGGTACCATCACTGCTTACACTAGCACTTGTCCAGTAACCGTTATATTGTCTCTCCCCCCCCCCCAAGGGTCATCCGCTTCCTGGTTCGCCATGTGAAATACTTCCTGGGTCTGCGGTTCGAGGTGAGCGGGTGGGAGCATCTGCAGACCGAGGGGCCGTATGTCATAATCTCCAACCACCAGAGCTCCCTGGATGTCTTGGGTAGGTAAATGGCGATAAGTTAATGGCTAACAAGTTTCATAAATTCAAAACTGCTTCCAGAACTTTTCCTGTCTTTACAGAAAGCATCTTGGGTTTTGGCTTTAGAATAGCTGGACCGTAAAGTTTTCCCTCTCGACAGTGACCATGAATTATTGTTGCAATAACATATCCCAGAAAGCCTTCTGTTTGGGTTGTCCTTGCTTTTTAGCAGGCATCATAAGGGATCATAAGGGAGTCGGGTGTCTTGTTCAAGGAAGGAATCTCATAGACCAGTAGGCAACCCTGCCCCTATGGCCACATGAATGGAATCTATGGACAGCAACCTCCTATAGGTTGCTACGTCACAATGATCATATATGGACTTACGGATCAAACGCTATTGCGTCATATCCAAGATATGCGAGCAATAAATGCACAAAAACTTCTGTTCAGGAAGCCGTGCCAGTGGTCTGCATGGCAGGGGCCGACAGCATATGACGTAATTAACCCGTGGCTGTTTGTTGCATGCAAAACAAAGTGAGTTTTTCGACATGAAAACGGTTACAGAAATCAGCAACCCGTGCTGTTAAAGAGACAAATGTACGGGGATAAAAACGTCCTAGTTTGAAAAGCCAACATTGAAGGAAGACTGTGATTGAGCTATTTATACGAAAATCCCATTAATTCCTTTGAGAAATCGCATTTGACATCAAACAACTTACGAGGTCTATACTGGTACAATGTCTATTGCATAGAAAATATCAAGAGAGGATTCAAGGTTGTTAGCTGACCGTGAGCAACTGTGTGTAACAGGTATTATTATTTCAAAATAGCATATATTAAACAATCCTCATCACACAAGCAAACCGTCTTTCTAGGTCTTTATCCCTTTTAATCCGCAGTTTACTTCTTGTGAAAAGTATAAGCGTAAATCTATTGGTGTGCCTGGATGTAGTTTCAATGCTGGGTCAATCTTCACTCTCCTAAATCTCTGTGTCAAGAAGCCTACACTTTCCGAGGTGTGCTTTCTCCCCACCGGTGCCATTGAGAGAGTGTGTTTCAGTGCTGCTGAGTGATGGAGACGGGCTGCGGGCCAGCGGGCTAGCGGGCTAGCGGGCTGACAGCCAGCTGAAAGATAGCCATCCAATTAGAGCTGAGAGGTCTCGGCAGGAGGCTGATCTAGGATCTGAGTTACCATACCAACCCCTCACCCAGCCATTTCTAGCAGCCTATCTGAGATCAGATATCATAGGACCAGAAGGGCCCCGCCTTTCTATAATCGGATCATTCTTTGGTCCATTTCTCTGTTTTTAACAGATGTATTTGCTGTCTCGCCTCCTGTAGCCTACTTTTGCATGTTGTATGACTGTAGCGTAATTGACGACAAGCTACCGATAAGGCATAGTGACTGTTGACCCGTGTCAATCCTGCAACAATAATCCATGTTGTGCAACAGTCATTCAATATGCAATACGGCATGTATTAATTCCCGAGAGCTCCGGTGCGGCTCGCTCTCTGTGTGTCCGCTCCGCCAGACCCGTCTGTGTCCCAGCGGGCCTCCCTTTCCGGGTGTGGTCTCTGCCCTTTTTCTGTGGAGACAGGTGATTAATGATTGCCCGCACCTGTTCCGTGAACCACACCCCCCCC
>JAODLI010046573.1:0-17043 GCA_027575585.1 Percopsis omiscomaycus
AGTGCACAACTGGGATTGAAAGCTAGAAACCTCTCTCTCTCTCTCACACACACACACACACACACACACACACACACACACACACATAATGTAAAACTATTAAATAAATAGTCGAGATATTTCTAAATCTTAAAAATCCTGAGCGTCAAAATCCTTTTGCGTGACCCCCCCAGGGGGCCACCATGTTGAGAAACACCGGTGTAAACAATTAGGTTGATTGTGTGGCTGTGTGTGCACACACATCAACGCACACACATCCACACCCGCCAGTGCGCATGCCAGAGGCGTGTTTTTGCGTGGCACACACTCGCGGTGCGTCCTGTGACCACGGTGGCGCCGAGCCGTAGCTAAACAGAATGGAAAATGATTAAGATGAAGTCGTCGGCCGTAATCTGTCGCCACAGAGTGAAACTGCTGGGGCCACGGATAGGATAGGCTGGGGGTGGTGGGGGGGGGGGTTGGGGTACATTCAAACACCAGATATTGCCGTGCAGCAGAGCGCAACGCCCCCGCTCACCCGCAGGGCTTCAGCCGCACAGATACTGACAGCCATGATGATGTCATCAAAACACGCCTTGGCAGAACGTGTCCAAGGGACGAGGGCCTTCTGCGGGGGGGGGGTGTTAGGAACCACTGAAGCATCCCGCTGTCTCCACAGGCACCGGAGGACTCCAACGCGAAGCGGAGGGACCCGTCTTCATTTAAAAACCATGCAGCCTTCACCATAACTAATGAAACACCAAGGGCTGTGCTGTGGCTGCTGGCTAGTCTTAAAACACTCCACTGGGTTTTCCCCTCATTGTGTTTTAATCTTACGGAGAGAAGAACACTCCTCAAAAACAACTCAACGGGAAAAAACGAAATGAGCGCTCTGTGTGTAAAAAAGAAAAAGAAGCATCACCTCTTGTTTCCATGGGCCCCGGCTTTTATCCTAACAACGCCCAACCCGACGTGTCAACCCGAATACCGCTACCTCACGGACTAACGAAATACCGTTTTTAAAACAAGAATAGCAGGAAAGGGTTTTAAACAAGTTTTAAACCATGCACCAATTGGTTGTTGTCTAGAACATCAGCCAGCCAGAAGAAAACGTATTAGGCCTTCTTGTGTCCAGTCACTTGGACACAGATATACAATACAATGCATAAGTGTCCAGTAAATGCAGATACACAATACAACATACAGTATATGTGCCTAGTGCGTCTAGTGTACACTGATACATACAATATATTATATATGGTGAACGCGGTCAGGGTTTATGTTGCCAGGATTCTCTTCTTTATTTGAGATACCATGCTGCCGTCTAGTGGAGATATGTCTCGCTTACAGCAGAATCCAGATACATTTTTAGAACACAATATCACTTAATAGTAACTTTTCTATTCCCTGTAAATATTTACTTAGCATCTTAAAAATTGAAAAGGCCTAACTGTTTCTTAAAAATCTTATGAAATTACATTGCATCTATGACTTATGACCAGTATTATTGACAAATAGGCCAATATCTCTCATTTGTGTTTATTTGTAATTTATCTTCTTTATCTTAAAAATGTAAATTCATTATTTTTGCAGACACCTTATGAGCAGCGCTAATACCAGCAACTTTGCAGCGTAGGACTGCCCACCTTTAAATCAGCCACGCCTGTCCGTGCTAACCCTAACCCAGGCCAAACCAGGAGAGATTTACATTTACATTTACATTTACATTTACAGCATTTAGCAGGCGCTTTTATCCAAAGCGACTTACATTTAGTACATTTGGCGACAGTTGAACCGGTTAACCACCAGTTTTTGCAAGTAAATAACATTCTCCTACAATAAGGACAGCATTGTGTAATAAGTTAACTTCACTTATACATTATTAGTACATTACTCGAAAGTTATAATTTACTCGAAAGTTATCATTCACTCCTCAAAACAAAAATAATTGCTATCAGACTAATTTCTGGCAAAGTGCTTAATATTCTAAGAGCTGATCTAACCGAGTAGAAAGATATTGGCCTATTTTAAGTTGAGAGACCTAACATAAAGATATGAACCAGGTACGGCATTTAAGCCATAACCCTAATTCTGAACCTGGTTTAATGAATGTGCGTGTTTGGCATTCTGGTCACGTCCCACCAAAATGCGAAATAAATCACCACGCACATACACTTCAGTGGTTAAAATAAACCTCTAGAGGGCGCCACAAGACTGAAGTCTGCAGGAAGTCACTGTGATGCTGAAGATGATGTACTGTATCTAAGGTCTAGGATCTAAGCAAACGTAGTGATTATGATTAAGTTTGTTCTCCTGATGTAGAGTGACAGATCCAGAAATAAACAACTGTAAATAAAGCTGTAAATGAGCCAATGAGCTCTACAGGTGAATAACCTGTATGTTAAGCTCATGTTCCATCAGCAGTTCTATCCCTTTTTCACCCAAGCAAATGGTTTAAATACACCAACTTCTTTTGTGGGCCATTATTTCCTGTGTAAATGTAGTCACTCTGGCAAAGATAAAGATAAAATGTAAATAAAAAAACATGTCTAACCAGTAGAGTTGGGCAATATGACAATACTGTGTAGCAGCAGAAAGTTGTATCGATTATGTACAATGAATCAGTGGTCAGGAAGGTTTAACATGTTTTTTTAATTCACTATAGATTACCAAAACAAGGTACTAGATGTTTGATTTTAATATACAGTTCCGTTTAATATACACTACAAAAGTTTGGCATCACTGAGAAATGTCCTTATGTCCTGGTTTCTGAAAGAAAATTTTATATTTTTTCAGTGGAAATAACATAATATTGAATTGATCAGAAATAAAGTCTACACATTACAGACGGTAGCACAGGCAAGTGACTGCCTGCTGAGCATTTCTGCTTGCCGCACCTCCGACAGTGCCAGTGCGGGTAGCTGCAAATATTAGGTTCACTTTTGGGGCAGGTAGGAGCAGGATAGTCTAGGTGGTCTAGGTGTTGGACTCCCAGCCGGAAGGTCGTGGGTTCGAACCCCAGAGTTGGCCTACCTGTAAGCATCCTTGAGCAAGATGCCTAACCCCTACCTGCTGCATTTAATAGCACCATGTAATTGTAAGTTGCTTTGGATAAAAGCGTCTGCTAAATGACCCAATTGTAACAATTAAGGGACGACTGCAGGATGCTGTCCTTCAGCTTCTATCTAGGATAAAGTCATACCTGGAACCGGCTAATAAAAGGAAAGGAAAGGATTACAATGTGCAAAATAACACAGATATTGGATGGATGGAGGATGACTGGAAAATAGTGCTAAGGACAGACAAATCCAAGTTTGCAGTATTTGGATCGCAGAGAAGAACTTATGTGAGGCCCAGATCCAATGAAAGGATGCTTGACGAGTGCCTGACGTCATCCATCAAGCACGGTGGAGCAAATGTGATGGATGCTTTTGTGCTGTTAAAGTGGGAGGTTTGTGCAGACTAAAAGGCATATTGAACAAAAAAGGCTATCACTCCATTTTGCAACGTCACGCCATTCCCCGTGAATGGCGTTTGGAACCGATTTCACACTAAAACAGGACAATGACACAAAGCACTGCTCCAAAATATGCAAGAGCTACTTACTTTTTCTTAGAATTTCAATATAAATGCTTCTGAAGGGGTAAATCACTGGTATGGCAACCGCATGGCATCTACTGGGCTACTGTGCTCTTACCAGGACACATTTCCCAGTCATAGGCATTGTAATTGTATGGGGGGACAGGTCAATGTTAATAGATGGCCAATTTGTCCCCCCACATAATTTGTCCACCCACATAATAATTGACAGCTGTGATTACGCGGGCACAATCAATGTGACTGTTGTGCGTACATTTCTCTCCTGCTCCGTATTTCAAAGCCCGGCCAGCCCACTTCCCAAATCCACTCCACTTGCCTTATATGAATAAAAAACGATCTCTCTTGAGCTCCATGTCATGATTTACCCTTTAGCCTGCCTTTGTACTGGACAATTATATGCTCATCTTCATCTGAATCTTTGATTGATGCAGAAAAACCAACATTGCTGTGACCAGAAATTAGCAACCTTCGGTTGGAAAACTTTGAACTTCTCAATTGTTTTACTCATTGTTTTGATCACTGGTGAGCTCAACCACGATGTGACGATGTGGTAATTGCTATTATTAGCTAATTCATATGATGTGTGACTGACTTTTTTGCCCTTGCACATAGTACAAAGGAATTTTTTGAATATTTATTGTGTTAAACTGCAATATTTAATCTGAAACACATTTTCATGAAATACAATAAAATCAAGCTGCACATAGTAATAATAGCCTATTTTTCTCTTGAAAGAGTTGGTGTTGTAGCCTATAAAATATTATTATAAAATTATTATAAAAAAAATGTTTTATTAGAAAGATCGATAATTGGGTACTGACAACCAATTGAGTGTAAAAGTTGTGGCTTAGTTAGTGTTCTAAGCATCGGCTATACAACTATTTCTTTCCAGCGAATCTCCTATTTACACCAATATTGTGCTTGTGAAACGGTTTGCATCAATAGAAATATTTCCGCTGTGTCTGAACAACCAGGAAATGTACTAGTCTAGTGAAAGGATTTTGAAGTTGCAGTCATAGTTAATGTACAATGTATAAAAACTATTTCTTTCAGCGAATCTGTTAATTACACCAACATTACACCAAAGCAGTTTGGCATTTGGTCTTTTTTTGCATGCAGAAATAGCCGACACGCTCACACGCGGCCAGTTTGCAATGCGGCGTACGTACGTATGTTTGTTCCTTAGGGTGATCGGGTGATGCGCCACCAAAGGGGAAAAGGGAGGGGAGAGAATTTCTACCACATTGTTACGCAAGCTGTGACTGTTCAAGACCGTTTGTCCTGCCTCTCGGTATCATAGTCCAATCAGCGTCCAGAGTACCGCCCCTTTCTGTCTGATTTCTGTCTGATTTCTGTCTGGCTGAAAATCGCCCAGATCCCTCTGATAGACTTCCATGTTAAGGCCATTTTTTTCGAACTGCAGGCACTGCAATGCAATCTCCATGGGTTCCGGGCGGACTTGCACTACTGTGTTTACGTCATAAGTAAGCTGGTGTAGGGATCACTGGCAGTGACGTGCGGTGAGGTCTCTAGGCAACGGCAAATACTCCAAGAGTCGGATAGTCACCAGGTGCTGAACCGTTCGTACCGTAACACATCTCACCTGTTTCTCAACTGCATGACTTGCAAAGTAAGTAAATGTGCCTGTGCTTTTCCATACCCATTTTTAAGAATATGTAACATTATTTTGTTTTGAGTGCTGATTGGTTTGAACTCCTCTCTGCTCCTCCCCCTACAAGCCGCCTAGGCCGTTCTCAAGCCCTGCCCCAGCACAGTTGTATTTCAACATATAAACAGTGAGCCAGGGTAGAAATGTGTGGTTCTTGGGGAACTTTATGCAATTGAGGAGTGCACCTTTAAAAGTTTAAACCTTAAAGAAATGTTTCCAATCTTAAAATGATGATGTGGCGCCCATGGAGCATCACACGGTAGCGCCCCTACTGCTTTAAGGAGAGGGGAGGGTGGGAAGCAGACACAAACAATCCGACCAGGAGAGCAGCAGCTCCGTCTCCATGACAACCAGCATCCACAAGAAAGCAGCTTCAGGATTTTAACAAATATCTCCCTAATTTTACTTGATGAAGGACAAAACGCGCGCGGGAAGGTGACAGGCAAAAACCATCATTAAACATAGGCCTAATACAGCTATAAAATTAAGACTTAAACTGCACCAGGGAGAACTGAGCCATTTAAACACCACCGCATTAATTTAAGGCTCAAATGGATTCACCCCAGGGGGTGAGGAACACTCAGAACTAAAGCTAGACGAAGCCACATGAAGCCAGAAATCATGTTACCAAGATATAGACTTATTCCTTATTCACAAGTTTTAGTACAATCATAATATGAAGGGTTCTTAATAGTAGCCTACTATTGACACCTATACAAATCACCTCAAAAGGGGTTTAATGTAAGAATATCTTTCCACAAAGTGGGCACTGAGATTTGACCGCTACAGAACCTACAAATTTAAACCTCCAAACCCGTCTTTCAGCTCCCACTAAAACCCTCTGCTCCAGTGCTGTACACCCCTAGTGCAAACACCTTTGTTTACCCCCGTCTAACACTCCATCTAACCCCAGAACCATGTCTCCCGTCTTTCAAGAAGTCTCCTCTGTGCCTGACACGACACATCAGAAAACTCGGTGTCCCTCATGCATCCAGCGGGTCTTTGGACACATAATGTAGTGCAGAAACGACAACATCAGAGAGGTGAATAAGCTGAGCACAGCCACCCACATCTGGTGAAGCAGCCAATCTCACCGACCAAAACATTAACAGGCTTCCTAAAGGCATACATATCGCTAGCCCTTGTCACATAAACCAAAGGAACTGCAGTGCAGCGAAGACAGTTTAACACACAGACTATTTATTAAAGATAGCTTAAAACACGTACTATGTATGATACGTGATTAGTGGGTGGATGACATCAGAAGACACAGGAAATGGTAGTTATGATTAGGTCATGTAGCAGACCCTTTTAATCCAAAGCGATTTACAATGAGCACAAGTTCAAGTATTACAAGGAGTAGGTAGGGGTTAGGCCTCTTGCTCAAGGATGCTTACAAGTAGGCCGGGTTTGTTGGGGTTCTAACCTACAACCCTTTGGGTGGGAGTTGGCCACCCTAACCACTACACTATCCTGCCCCCTATTTATGATATTTATTATGCTATTTCTGTGAAGACAGACTTTATATTATAGACACTGATATAGAAGCAGTGACGGAAGCAGTGACGGATTTAGTGTGTGTGTGTGTGTGTGTGTGTGTGTGTGTGGCCAGTTTGGCAACAAGTAATACTAAGCAAACTGTATTAACTTTACAGAGGAGCAAAATATAGGAGTTTTTAATGAGTTCACACACACACATCTTTGCTGAGCAAGAATTTTGGGGGGACATTAATTAAAGGCCTGTCTCATATAGACGCCTGTCCCAAATATAGGCAGGGTCAGTTCAGTGCTTGAAGCAAATAAAAGCCTGGAGTTTTATGACGTTTTAGGGTAATAATACATTCATAACCAGACAAATCACCTAAAAAACTTAATGCTCACTTTAGACACTTCATGCAAGTTCTTCTTCACTGGATGAAGATGAAGATGGATGGGCTAAATTAAAGAAGAAATTAAGATTGAAAAGAGGATTGTGTAAAAGGAACCACAAAGAAAAGGCTTGAAAGACTAAGGATTTTAGAAAAGAATATCTTAAGAGCTGAAAGAAGATTTTTGAGGAGGAGGGAATGGTTCTTCTGGTCCAGCTGTGGTGAGCTCTGAAGACTTCTGATCTTGAAAGGGGGCAGAGGATCTTCTGAGCATCAGAGACTCCGGTGTGTGTATGTTCTGAGGATTCAAAAGGCTCCATATTATTCCATTTGACTAACTTTTTTTTTTACACTAGGAATTTTTCGAAAGAGGAACTTTTTTTTTGAATTTCAGATTTCTAATTAGTCCAGCCCGTTTGGGCTCCACACAACACAACTGGAAAAAAGATGACATTTTTTTAAAAAGTGATCAGAAATGTTCTTGCTTAACCACATGTCCACCCAAACAACAGAACATTACCGTGGTCATGAACACAGTGACTAGATCTCAGGGTCCATAGGAACTACTCAGACAATTTATAACAGTACACAAATAAACACATGAAAACCCAGAACACACAGTAGCAGAGATCCAACAATAAAGAAATGCTTAAACCATGACAGCAACACTACTATTAGGCTAGCACAAACAAGTTAGTGGCGTACAATAAACTAGGATATAATTATCCCAAATGGGCTTATCCAAACTGAAAAACATGTGCTAGTGTTTCATGCGCTAAAGAAACCCCTCTAAATCCTTCCTGTGGGCATACTTGTTAGGAGCCTGTTGTATTCCATTTGCACATAATCTCACATAGGCTACAACGTGTGACACAGTGACGGGGCCCTGGTTTGGCCCCTGATCGACATAATGGGAAGCATTTTCAGCCCTGAAAATGTCAGGTCTGGTCAGCATGAGGACAACAGAAGACCTCAAACCCTTCACAACATTAACATACCACCAGAACACCGCACATAGTAGAACACACACACACTGCCACACAATTAAATTGATTGGCTAGTAGTGCATACATGTACAGGCAATTTGTACACGAAACACAGAAAGAGGATAATTGTAGGATAGTCCAGTGTCTTCCACCATGCGGTTTATTAAATCTAACCAAGCTCCCGGCCTTGCTGGTCTTGCCGAGAATGGTCATTATAACATAATGGTCTTGTCCTCTGCTTGTTCTTCATTGAATAACGCACTGCGATTCCTGAGGGATACCGAATGCGATGAGTTGTTCTGGGTAACCAGCAATTAAAAAACCAATGCATTATCCAGCTTGTTCATGCTGCCATTAAATCACACCCGTCTCTGTCTCTGTTAGTTTGCCCCCTGCTTGCTGGACAGTTTTGTCAGTCTGTCTGCACTAGGAGAACCCCATTATTGATGCTGCTGCTGGCTTTATGACAAACTCCTAACTGCTTCCAGGCATCAGCTGCTGGCGATGAAGGTTCATGAAGCAGCTCTGAGGAAACAGATCCTGCTTCCCTTTGCCTTTTGTGTTTGTTTTTGGAGATAACTTGCTTAAGATATTAGCCTATGAAGTGATGTGACCTGCAGCAGCTAGCTGAACAAGACGTCTCCTGCATTGTTAGACTAGGCGCGGTGCATGGGGGCGCTATTGAGCGAATAATCAATCCCCTTTACAGTCAAACGATTTAGATTCACATTTACATTTAGAGGATTGATGTGGGAACGTTTATCTAAGGCTTTTCAGAAGACTGTTCTAGATTACTAACAATTACGGAGAGAAATGCATCATCTTTCACCAGGCTTACTTTAATGTTCCGAATCATTTTATAATTATAAGTAGTTTAAAGATGATGAATCATTGGTTACTTTTCTCAAGCAGTTCTGAGTAAAGTAATTACAATTTAGACAAAGTCATGATTAATTAGTAACTTCCTGATCACTGATTTTAAAATGATGATGTTTGATTCAGGATTAAATAAAGGCTACACATAAAAGAAATAAATGAATAAATCATATTTCCAGTATTATAGCCATCTGGCTCTGGCTTAAGTTGAAATGGCAAATTGTATTAAACTAGACTATGTATCATCAATTAATTGACATATAAAAGTCATTAGCAGCCTAAATATTAAAGTATGGTAATTATAAGAATCCATATAATATATATAAAAGAGACACAGATTAATACAGTATATAATGTGACAATTAAGCTAACATGTGTAGCAAGTCCCTTGATTTGCGGCGGTTTCTCATTACTGGAGTCAATTGAATGAAAGAGTGACATGTTGCTTTGTTTGGAGAGACTTGACATACACAGTCACTTCATTTTGTTTTATGGCCTCTCTCTTCATTGTGCTTGAAGCTCACTCGCAACTGGCATAAGAAGGTCTATGGTGTTTACACAAACGCCATCTTGAACAGTGAATAGTCAAGACAGTAGGGCTGCAAGATTTATCGTATTAAAATCGCGATCTCGATTGATACCTCCACTATGCGATCTCATTTCTAAATGACAACGACTGCCACATTTCTGCTCCCTTTTTTTAAAAGTTTTTTTTCCAGTTGTGTTGTGTGGAGGACTAATATGTAAATCTGAAACTCCAAAAAACAAAAGAAGAAAAAAAGTCTGTCAAATGGAATGATATGGGGCCTTTTAAATCCTCAGAACACACACACACACACCAGAGTCTCTTGTGCGTCAAAAAAGGCGTTCCTATTTTTCTCCCTAAACAAATTACAACGCGGCGTTACAACGTGGCTCTGTGTGATACAGAGCAGCAGAATCAAGGAAGTTTCCTTCTGTATCAGGGTAAAGGAGTGCAATAAACGTTTATATTAAAAAACAAATTGTGAGAGAGAATTGTTATCTCAATTCTAAGCAAGAAAATTGTGATTCTCGTTTTATCCAGAATCGTGCAGCCCTACAAGACATATTTCTGCTGCAGCGGGCTGAACACAAAAGAACTCTCCTGAATTTGATGCAACCTATACGCCCATAAAATCACTATAAAATGTCCTCCGGGGAATAGCTAATGTTCCTTTCATTACAGATGTAAGGCTATAAAGCAAGAACTGTCTTTAGTGCTAATATCCTGGACATTATAAGAGTATAAATTTGTTTAATCTATAACTGATCTTGAAGCTTCCCAGATTCCTGGAATAGAAGTTGTAAAACGTGACAATTCTAAATACCATTCAGTTTAGCACCGTGTATCTGCTTCCTCCTCCTGCGTATTCTATCCTCCCTGTTGCTACCCATCTGAGGCAGAGAGCAGATATGGAGCCTGCTGCATAATATGCTATTATGAGGGCATGTCTCAGACAAAACAACAACCACTGTATACAGGTCAGCAGCTGTCACCTGCAGGCTTTCACATGAAAACATCCCACGCGTTACTCAGACTGTGTGCAGCTCCCGCACACAAGCTGCCTCTGGTTGATGGGCTGATAAATGGGGTGTTCATTAGCAGGAATAATGGAGGCATGTACAGTAAATTATCCACTGCTGCTAGCACATTATAATCCACAGTTTGTTCTGGTAGCTCTCAGCGGTTGAGTCATTGCATCATTTATCGTGCCCACAGGAGCCTCTGGTGAAAACTGGCCTTCTTTCTCTTTCTCTTACTTTCTGTCAGGAAGAGCCCACTGTTGGTGTATGAAAGGCAACAGAGGTGTGGCCGGCAGTAGGTGGAGAGGTAGAGAGCAATGTGAGCCCAAGGGTTAAAGGTAATTCCAGACACAAATCAAGGAGTGTACCATTAAAGCGGCACTGCAGGTAGTTTATCCACTGCACAGCATCTGGATTTCTCGTCTCCTAATGTTTTGAAATCTGGTTTCCAGTAACTCTGCTGAGACTTTTCTTTCCTTATTGTATTTCTGTATCTTGATGCTGTGCAGATATCCGCCGTGCTGTGCTTTTTCTGACCACCATATTGCGTTTGTTTATTCTGTAATCCAATTCCAATTGATTTCTCTTTCGTTTGTTTGCTTTTGAGGTGAAATTAAATTTATAAGCATTTTTATCTGTTGTTTCACCTCTCATACAGTGCTGTGCTTCTGCATTACCTGTCCGTATTTCATGATTGTGCAGAAAAACTAATTACCGTTCTGTTTGTAAACTGACAGTTTGAGAGGTTCGGTTCTACACAGAATATATTTATTTATTTATTTTTTGTTGTCTAGTATGTTGTGCCCACCAATCAAGCTCCCCCGCTAGTATGATGTATGTATTGTGTACTGTTTATTATTTATGAGTTTGCGTTTTGAGTATTACGTTTTCTTCTGCAATTTTAATTATGCTCTCTGTCATTCCACCTCAGCTGTAAAAAAAAATGATACAAATGATACATATACAAATACCCTCTGGATCCAGCAGATGTAACCAATCAGATGCAAGATGGCGTTCCCTACAGACTTCCAGAAGACCTCAGCAGGTGTAGCTGTTATCGTTCATGAGGGAGGGCTTTTCTTCCTTTTTTACTGTGCCAACATTGTAATAGGTTTATAAAAACGCTCGTAACAGTCCTAGGTTGCCACAAAGACGCAGACCAACCTAGCATCCGACTAGCAACACTGGCACCAAACATGGCACACAGCACTAGCAACTCATTTCAGTCTAAAGTCAAACGGCAAAATACAATACATTACATTAAGTTGGACGTGCGCATATTGTTTGATATGAGCGTAGTAACGTCATTATTTAATATTATACAGTCAAAAAAACTATGTAGCCTAAGGTGACTGTGTTATTTCACAAATTGAATCACATTATTCAATAGTACCATCCAAATTATGAAATCCAACTCAACCAATGACAATCGCTACTTGAAAACAAAATCCTTCATAGCTAGTTTTACTGGCCCTTCCAATCACGGCACTGGAAAAATGCCGACAAATGACGGTGGCAGCTAGGCCAGCTAGAAGGCCCAGGCATATCAAAGAATAATCTCAACATGGCAAACTCGATATCTGATTGGGTAAAGAATATGGCAACAACATCGTCCCTATTGCTTCAACAGCAGAGGGGATTCACTCGAGATTCTGAAGGCCTCTTTTTTTCGCCCGGAGACAGCACAGGTGGAAAATCTGATTGGATACAAGCTCTAATTTATATGAGCTGCACTGGAAGCAGCGCATCTGAGGGAGAGAGAAGCAATGAAATTACATAAATAGACGGGATGGGAACGAACTTATATACTATATGTAAAATACATATAGTATGAATGAAAATATATTATATTAAATTATATAAAATAAAAAATATGATTCTGAGGATCTCAAGGCCAGCAGAGAAGGCCTTGATGGCCCTGAAGTCCCACCACTGTGTGCCAGTGTTCTTTTCATCCGTGCTGGCTATGCCCTTGGGAAGACAATAACCTCTTGTTGTTTCAGGCCTCAGACATGAAGTACAAAAGAGCTCTGAGGCTGCTAAATACTGAACAAGCCACTTTGACATATATCTCGCTATATAATACAGCGTACATTCATTGTGTAGCCTAATACAATGTAAATACTCTTTCAGCTTGGAATATGTATATTCTGTGTGAAAGAAAGATAAAAAAAGAAAGATCTATTCACTTACAAATCAGTTTGTATATAATATAGGGTTAGTAACTTCATTATATTCAAATGATATTCAAATGATTCCCTTCTTACTCAGAAAAGAAGGGAATCTTTTCTGAGTAAGAAAAGATTCACTGTAATCATTAAAAACACACTACACATTCGCTTAATGTCTCCCGGCCTCTTTGGCCACTGAATAGGTCTGGGCAGAATGTAATCAGTGAATACGGTTTGGTTCTTTTGTAGTGACTACAGTTGAGCACATTGCTTGTGGGGATGCAGTCAAGGCGGCGTCCCGCTGGCAGAGGGTCTGGCTGGCCGAGGTCCCCGATGGCCGAGGTTCCCGCTGGCCGAGGGTCCTGCTGGCCGAGGGTCCCGCTGGCCGAGGTTCCGTTGGCCGAGGGTCCCGCTGGCTGAGGGTCCCGTTGGCCGAGAGTCCCGCTGGCAGAGGGTCTGGCTGGCCGAGGTCCCCGATGGCCGAGGTTCCCGATGGCCGAGGTTCCCGCTGGCCGAGGGTCCCGCTGTGATGCCAGCATTAGCACTCAGCCTGAGTGTGTGTAGCTACAGGGCTGCAAGAGCAGCCATTTTAGCTGATGACAGGACACTAATGCCACCCCCCTTACACACACACACACAAACACACACACACACACACACACACACACCCGCGCCCCACTGTTAAGAAGACGGGATCAAACTTAGCACGAGTCACTGCGGCAAGAGGGGGTCCTCATTTACCACAGTGCACCTGACTCAATAGCTGGTCCCTGGTCCCTGGTCCCTGGTCCCTGGTCCCTGGTCCCTGGTCCCTGGTCCCTGGATGGGCCCACTATTTAGGCTACATGAGCCATTACGGGGGTCCGCCATATGGCCTGCTGACATCACATTAAAGAGCTTTCAAATGATCCAGACAAAACACACGTCCTTTCCCTCTGCTGCCTTCTTCTGAGGGCGTGGGGTGCGATGCGTCTCCGCCCCCAGTTGGGAGAACCCATGCTGTCTCCCTAATGCCTTTCTGGGAATAGGAATAGAGCCGGGTAATTGGTTTTTCACCTCGGGAACGTATCAGTCTCACGATCACAGCGACCTGACTGCCAGCACAGGGAGTAAGCACACCTCAGAAAGAGAGAAATAAAGCTTAGAATAATGTTCAGTTGTTGTTTTTACTACAAGCGTGCATGCTACAAAGGAGAGTTGCATACTCTGACACTAATTTAAAACAAATGAATCTGCGTGACAGAGAACACCCTACCTGTTGACTCCAGGCTACCGTTTAAGTGAAACAGATTGTCCGTGATGGTGTGTGTGAGTTATATTTATCTTTCCTGTTTAAGAGCAGCATGATCTCAATGTTTGTGGACCTTCGTTACGCGTCGCGAGCCAGCCATATGCTATCACAATTGTGAGATCAAGCAGCTTCCAGCTTTTCTCCCTGAGCAAGACTCTTTGCAATATCACCTGTTGGTTACTCTTTTATCTATAAATATATGTACCAGGGGGGCCAGATTATCTGCATTTTACCCTTCAGGGAAACAAACAAAAGATCATGTCATCATCTGTTGATTTATAGGTAATAATCTGCTACAGCACATCAGAGGCTGCTCGGGCTGGCAGAAACTGAGCCCAGTTCTATTTTAGCTTCATCACGACAATATGATAACAGCCTATTCACATCAAATGAAGCTAAACTGTCTGTAGGTGGCTGCAGAAAACCCAGTGTGTTTATGCTGTGTGTGTGTGTGTGTGTGTGTAGGCTATATGTCATACTTTCACAGCTGAAGCTAAAATGTAAACATCACATAAAATTATTATGACTCATACAATGGCATATATATTCATTGGAATATATTCACTTTATAATTGTGCAGAAAAAATAGTGTGAAATATATTGTAAGCATACATGGACCAAAGAAAGTTGAACACATCATTATAACTTCGGTTACTAACTGATGACATTAATAAGGGGACGCAACTAACCTTTGAGGTTATATTGTACTGTTGTATCAAAAAACACAGAGTGAGAGAGAGAGAGATATAATTTTTATTATTCTGTTGGGCAACGTGCTTCAGCGAGACAAGGACTTTATCGGTACATTAGACGTCTTCGGGACTATAGAGAAAAAAACAGAATTCAATCATAATGCAACAACAACAGAAAAACCCTTTGAACACAAGCAGGTAAACGAATGACAGGATTTCAGTGCAGATTTACATTTGCTTTAATCAAGTACTGTATAGGTAGGTAGATAGGTCTCAAAAGAACATTTCAAGAGCTGAGCTCCTCAAGCATTCAGACAATACTCCGTCTGTCTCAGTTCAAAGACGAGAGACGTCTCAGGACGGGAAACAAGTGCGCATTGTTTCTTCCTCAACATTCTGTGTTCATTTCCACTCTGACGTGACATCAGGAGAGGCTGTACAAATGATGATTGCAGACTGGAGGGATTGAAACAACTCACGAAATCTTTCAAAGAAATGACAGAGAAATCTTTTTGTCGTACACATTCATTCTCAGTCGTGCACGTGTGTGTGTGGAGTGTGTGTTTGATGTAAGGTGCCCGCTTGAATTACTTTGTTGCCATCTACAAGGTTTTCTGAGCAGAAATTCCATTCAAGGTCTTATACAGGGAAAAGCCAACAATAGTTATATTCTAAAAGGGTTGTTTTCCAACGAGAGAAAGAAATGTTTTTAATTTATATCTCACACAGAAACTATCTTTACAATCTGACGTTAGCCCATGCAGCAGATTGTTGTTGTTGTACCTGTAGGTCAAAGTTACATCCAGTGGAGAACATTCATTGGAGAACATTCATTAAACATTAAACATGTTCAACTGAGAGTCCCTGCACAGCCCCTTCTGTAGACCTACAGAACCCTCATTCCACTGTGGCAGGCGAAAACATTGACTCTGACCACTGAGAATATACTCCCGAAACATAATTAAGTATGCTGAACACGGTTCGTATAAAAATCCCTCAACATCCACATCCACATAATAATAATCCTTTTAGTTCCAGCAGGCCACATACTGTACTTTGTGTTGTCTCTGATTGATTTATTTGTAAAGATGGAAATGTTACATAGCAGCAGAAAGTCTACAAGATATTAATAATTGAACGCATTCCAGCTTCAAACAGTATACGGTAGATTATATACACAGCGGACACGGCATGTCAAACAGCTCACTGGAACGCTACCTTTGAGAAGGCTAGCATACCGATAGCTAGCAAAACAGAGCAGGAGGTTTAATGCCAACGACTAGTGAACGCTACATACTAGACATACACTATACCACATGTTCAGCATGCATAAAGGCTAGATTAAATAGCAATATCTATGTAAAATCCAAGCATTTCTCATATGGACGTTTGAATTGCAGCAACAGCTAATTAAGTGTGTTTTTACACTTTTGTCTCCTGTATATGCTTTAAGTGCATTTTTAATCTCACATTTCCAACGGGTGCACGTTAGAGATGTTTCGGTCATGAACGATTCATTCAAAAGGAACAAATCTTTTAAGCTAATTAAATGATTCGTTCAACGGCGTGCACTGATACATTATTTAAATTAACTCTCACTTAACCTTTGACTGCATTGAGTCTGCTATGGCTTTTCTTGTTTTAAAAAACTGTTTCTAGCATGAGCAAATATCCCCTTGAAGGCGGGCTGAGGACATATTTAGGGCCACGGTCTGAACGCTGAGGAAGAGTGTATGTATCGTTCATTGAGCGAGATCGGGGCCCCTCGGTCGTCAGTGACCCGCGAGGCTCCTCGGTCGTCAGTGACCCCGCAAGGTTTGGGGAAAACCGGAAATGTCACTGAACGACATGGTGAACGACTCTTTTTAACAAATCCTTTCATTGAACAGAGTGAAATTATCTGAATGTTTAAAAAGACTTGAATCTGCCATCTCTACGTCCACGTGTAAAACAGTTAGTATAACAGTTAAAGCAAGAAGTGACGTACGAGGGAGAGTTTCAAGCTCGGCAGACCAGCGGCCAATCATAGTTCAGCTGCTGAGACTAGCAAACCGGGACTTCTGATTAGCCAGTTCACCTCTTTGCTAGCTCCACTTCGCGTGCGGCTAGCGGTCCAGGCAGGGTGTAGTCATAACCCCAGCCCTCAACTTAACTCTTACCTTAACCACCACCTTAACCACCAACCAGGATGGCGAAAACGCCTTCGTCGTACGGAGGTGGATCTGAAGTCGGTGGAAAAAAGAATAGACACTTTCAGGCACTCCCGCTCTCTCTCTCTCTTTCTCTCTCCCACTCTCTCTTTCTCTCTCCCTCTCTCTCTCTCTCTTTCTCTCTCTCTTTCTCAACCCCTCTCTCTCTCTCTCTCT